>JANHZT010001561.1:85786-99453 GCA_032468215.1 Stegonotus admiraltiensis | reverse complement strand
GGGAGGACCACAAGTGGCCCTCCCAAGCTCCGTTTTTGCTGGCAGAGGGTTGCAGGAGGCCATCACAGCTGGAAACACAGCTTGGGAGCCTCTTTTCGCTGGCAGAGCACTCGGGCTGCCATAGGTACCCCCGATGAGTAACATTGAGCAGGCCACGCCCACTCTGCCACACCCAGCCCGACCCCCTGAGATCAGACACAACCCTGATGCGGCCCTCAATGGAATTGAGTTTGACACCCCTGAAGTAGAACATCATGGAGCCCACACCTCTATCCATAAAGACAAGTAGTCATATCCTTTGGCCTTGGTTTCCTGACTGTAGCAAGGAATGGTGTGTTTTTTCTTTGACTCTGAATCTTCTGCCCTCAGGCATTTTAAAGAAAAAATACCTGCCACCCATCAGTGAGAAGAGCAGCATCCAGCGCATCCATAACAAGCTCTCCAGCTGCCGCTCAGGGATGGTATCATTGCATGGTTCTTCGGGGAGCGATGGCAGCCGTGGGGGTGGGGTACCCCGACCCCGACAGACCCTACAGGAGCAGCTCAATGGCCTTACACCTATCACCATGAGCATAAAGACTGGCACAGTGGATGAGGACTCTTCAGGCTCCGAGTGAGTATGGCTGAGCCTTCTCCTTGCTCGCCTGTCCTTGGTGGTTTGCGTGTGACAACCTGCTGCCTCTGTGAAGCCTCTTGTCCACACGCCAGATCTGGTGCTTCTGATCTTTCAGGCTGATATTTTGTTAATATTTCATAGTCGCCCTCACCTTTATTCCCAGGCTGTGCCTATCTACTTACAATTCCCTAGATTTTTCCTGACATTTGTGTTATAAAAATCCTTTAATAAGGATTTTTTTGGGGGGGAGGGTTCCCATTCTTGGAGAATATATTCCTCTGACTTTGGGCCCAGACTATAACCCCTTAGCTCCATCTGGATGTAGCTCAGAATTTAAAAGGCAGGATGCAGCCATCTCCTTCTTAGGTGGGAAAGGGTTTTTTTTAAGCCCAGGGTAACCCTGTAGCTTGCCCAAGGGGCAAAGGAGCATGTCAGAATTAAAGTCCCTGAGAAGTACTGAGCTGCTCCTGTGAGATGCTGTGGGACTCTGCCCACCTATCCTCTTTAGCAATGTGACGGGGGAATTGGGGGATGCTATCCTGTTCTAACTTCTTCCTGAGCTCTCTTGCACTAACCCCCTTCTCCTCCTCCTCTCCTCCCTTCTCTGTTTCTTGTTCTCTCACCTCTCGCTTCAATCGCCCAGATTTCTGTTTTTTAATTTCCTCCATTAACACACGAGCCCCAGGGGGGGTGCTTTGCTCAAACCTGCTCATGACCACACTCATGTGTTTGTGTTCCCTCTGTCCTGTCTCGCTTTGTGTTTGATCACTGAGCAGGAGCGATGAAACCTCAATCTGATGTCGCATGCACCAGACTCTCTCTGTCTCTCACACACGTTTGGCCAGTCTGGGAGCCAGGATTGCTCTCAAACCACAGCGAGGAATGTTGTCTCCGTCAGCCCGGCCTGGCCCAGGGAGCTGGACCCACTGTATGTAGTGCCAAATGAAAAGCGACCTGCCCCCCCACCCCCGGGGGGGAACAGCAGGTTCCAGGAGGCGGACCTTGTCGAACAGATGCACTTTGGATCATTCTAAAATGGACTGAAAGAACATAAACTTAACCACCTCCACGTCTTCAGGGATTTTCATGCTTTGTTGCCCAGTCTGGAAGTGCTGCGTGTCTGGAATATATATATTTTTTTCTTTATCAAAATTGGTCTGGGGGAGCCTCAGCAGCCACCATGTGGACATGTATTACTGTGCAGATGTTTTCATTGGATATTTGACAATGGGGTGGAGCTAGGGGCCAGTGTGCTTGAAGATGGCTGCAATTAGGAGCCACCAAGAACTGTACGTTTTGACTTGAGTAACAAACCGGGATCGGCCCAGTTTTGGAGGACACCATCCTGGGCTTCTCCTAGGATGGAGGAAAATAGCACCTTTTAAATGGAAGCTGGAGGGTGTAGCAGACCTGGCTGTGCAGAGGACGCATGTGAGACCTACTGTATGCTCGACATTCCTTAAGAACCACAGCTGGCTTTGCGTTGAATCTGGAGAGCACAACCCAGAGCCTCCCTCTGCAGTATATGCGTGTCCACCAGCCATGGTCATGCTGTTTTCCTGATCCAGCAGCGTGCATCTAAACACACCTTCCAAGGTGCAATTGAAGCATATTTAATCCAGGGTGCACTTCAATCTCGGGCTCTCTGGCACACACAGAAAACGGGAATCTGACATCTTGGTTTTGCCATACTAAGCAATTATAAGAATAGGAAAGAAATTCATCATCCAAATAGCTTTTCCAGAATGCTGTATAAGTACATTGCTGTTCTGCAGGGCAGCACTAGTTCCACCTGCACTTTTCTGGCCTAAGGAAAGTTTTTTTTAAAAAAATGTTGAAAGAGTAGGCTTGTTCCAGACCTACTAGCCATTTCCCCAGGATGTTCATCGCCATCTCGCTGCCTACATTCATGGACTGTACAGATTAGCGTCAGCTGTGGATCTTGTTCTTCTCTGGCAAGTTGCTTACTCCAGCCTTGGTGCTTCAGATTGCAGTGGGATCAGGGACACAGGACCAGCATATCCACTGACATCAATGGAAATGTTCCTCCTTGGATCACAGTTACTTTCAAACCGCTTTGTTTGACAGCCACTTCTCCGAGCTCAGCTCACCATTCCAGTAACTTGGCCCCATCAGAATGCTCCAAGAGGCAGCCCATAAGGTGTTGAGCACCACGGGTGTGGCCTGCTGAGCCATCAGTCCATGCTGCAATTATTTTCGTAGAAAATGACAAAAAGAAAAAAGTCCCACCTCCCGCTCCTCCCAGCCAATCAGCACGTGTCCCCCTGTTGCTACTGTGGCTGGAGCAGGAACGCTGCCTTGATGTCTCCCAAAAGCGCCTGGCTCTCATGCCAACAGGTTGCTGCCTTTCTGCCTCAGAAGCCTTCATTTTTTTCTACACTCAGCCAAGTCCTGATGCCTGCTCATAATGGGGATTTTCATGTTGGTCCTTTTGGAAAGTACTTTTTTTATAACGATGTTCACCGGGAAAGAGACTTTTCTGCTAAGGGAGAGTGGGAAGAGGGGGACAGCTTGGGGAGGGTGAAGGCACTGTTACTTTGACGTGTTTTGATTTTTGTTTTTCATTTGACCATTGCTGAAGGATGTTCTAATTTAAATAGCTGGAAAGCCCTTGGGGGTCATGCTTTATAGCAATGTTAAATCATGTTAGCTGGGTGCAGAATCTGATGCGCTTTATTGACTTAGCCAAGGTTTGCACAATAAGAGGTTAATTGGGACTTGACTGTTGTCATGGCCTGGCTTGTCAAAGAAAGGAGTTCTGAAAATGAGGCTTTTCTTTTCAACACCTCCAGTAATATTGTCCATTACTGTTTAGCCTTTTGTGGCCTCTGTACTTGCCAATTCCAAAACCTTTCTTGGAATGTTTTGACACATAGAATGTGATTCTCTGAAATCTGTATAAGGTCAACTTGGCATGGCAGTGGCATCTACAATGCTAAGTAGATCTACGACAACTCACCACGACCAACTCGCCACGACCAAATTGCCATGGGATAATTTGCCATGGCCAACTCGCCAAGGGACAATTCGCTGCAGGACAAGAGTTACACTAATATCGAAGAAACGGTTGAATAGAATCATTAAAGAAAGGATGCCAAAGGAGGGACAAAATGAAATGTGAATGACGAAACTTAAATAATTTTTTTATTATTTTAAATAATTAAATTGAATTGTTGAATTGTCCTGCAGCGAGTTGGCCATAACAAGTTGGCCATGGCAAGTTGGCCGTGGTGAGTTGTCCCATTCCGGTAGGTCGCAGGGGATGAAGACCAGCCTCTTCAGTGTATGATCTACTACTGTGTTATTTCCATTGAGTGTTCCTTCTGAACCATTTGACTTTAGCTGGTTAAGTGAAAGGAGACACAACCCCCACCTCCCATCCAAAAAAAGTCTGTACAAAAGAAGAGCCATTTGCCCAAGCTCCACCTGGAGCCTGTATTGCTGTTGTCTTCAACACCATTTTGGTCAATTCCTGCTGCTCCTACTGAAGCAAACTGGAGATACATATGGAAATAAAATTCAGCTAGGCAGGAACCCCTTTGGCTTCCTAATATATGGCTGGTTGCAGTTACTGCAGCAAGGAGTATTTAAACCTGGAGGACTTCCCATGTTACCCTGGAAGCGTTTTCCCTCATGACTTGACTCATAGGTGAATGCAGAATGGTAAGTGATGCTTCCAAATTCAGGCAATGGGACACACTTTTGGCTATCCCGTATCTATAATGGCTTTCCTCAGCCCTCTGCTGTTCAGATGTGTCTGAGCTACAAGTCCCATTATCCAGAACCAGTATGATCCATTATTCATGCAAATTAGGGTTTGTTGAATGTAGTCCAATGTCTCTGAAGGGCATTGCCTGGGGAAGGCCAACTTGAAATGCAAAGGTATTAGAGTAAGCAGATCAGACAAAAAAGTCGCTAGGACAGGAGGCCTAGTTACAGTTCTAGGTATCCCTGACTCAGATGATAAAAGCTGGGAATTATTAGCTGTATTTGGAGGACTACACGTCTTACTCCTGGACCCGGAGAGGCAAACCAAAAAGGCTCCCTTTTAAATTGCCACCTATTAAGGTAGAGGCTAGTTTATTCCTGAATATCTTTATTTTGTTTTGGTATGCTGAACAAAGGTTGGAAGGAAAGATCAATGGCTACTCTACGGTGTCTTCCATAAAGCCCCATTCCTTCATAAAAACATGGCAATTATATTCTTCTCCAAGCAACATTGCATTATATTTTATGTCAGGGCTCCATTAAGGCAGCTATCAAACAAATGAAGCCTTGGGAATTTTTCCTTATTGGAAACATCTTCACTTACCTACATTTTGGCTTCTCTGAAACCATTCGAAGTATTAGATTTCTACCAGACAAAAGCACTGGTTACCTGCTCCATCACCCCAGTCCCAAGTACCTCTAAATGCTGAGTTTTTAGACTGTACGTCAAATGCACAAACTAGCCTACAATAACTTCCTATGCAAAATCTTTCTTATATGGCAAATCCATTAATTGAAACAAACTTGAAAGCAGTGGTACTAAAGGATTCAAACTAAGCTCTCTACAGCAGCAGTGACTTCCAGGGAAAAGATTTGATCCACCTGTTCCTGTGCCAGGTGGGACGGAATTGGAGGGGAAAGGTGTGCCACTCCATTCATGACCAAGGAAGTGTTAAACCTTAACTGTATTAAAGACTGAGAAACTGTCTTGTATGGGGAGCTTGATGTGAAGAGTTCAGCTTCTGCTTCATCACTGCAGCCAATTAATTTTTTAGTGTCCCTCTGCTGTCTATAAAGAGCTAATTAGCTGTTTTAACTGTGGAAAGGATGTATTTGACATGTCTGCTTTTTAATTTATTATTTTTTAAAGATGTATATGCATATATTTACAACTGAGCACACCTTTCATTTCCTAGGCAATAAATCGCCACCGCCATTGTCCAGATCTAAACATATGCCATTGTAGGTTCAAGGTTCTTGTCTTCTAGTACAAATTCCCATTGATCCAATCCATTCTTTTCCTCTTTGCTAGCTAGTAAAGTCATTTCCAGCAGAACTCAGCTACAGCCATGTACAGTTGTTTCCATAGTCTTGAGTAGCTGTGATGCATGCAGAAATTCAAGAAATAAATGCTTTCGTGTCACAGCCTCATCTACTGAATTGGAAATAGTAGTCTTTGAATTTCTGCTTGACAAGCAGCTGTTGAAGTTGGTGGAATAGGGCCAAGGAAACAAACCTTACTTTCCCTTAAAAAACCCAGTTTGGTGAGAGAGGAAAGCACAGGAAGAGTTCTGATGATTTAATTTTGGGGGAGGAACAAACTGTTTTCTTAATACTTGGTGGGTTACAGGCTTTTCCTTTGGTTTAGATATCTCAAGTGTATAGGGAGGGTTCTTAATGTAAATATAACAGAGTTCACCCCTTTTCCTAAATAATAAAACCATAGTTCCGTGTAGGTGGCTCCATTTCAGTGCTTTGTCTACCTTTTCTAGAAAATTGAGTAGGGAAAGGGAAGACCAAGAACCTGAATTCAGTAGAAAGAGTTGAAGCTATTAAGTTTCCTTGCTACTGGGCAGAGGCATTGTGAAAGAGAATCTAGATTTCTTCTCTTCCAAATATATAGAGAAATGACCCCCAGTTCTTCTGATAATGATTTATCCATTATGAGAAACCCTTAGTCTTTGCAGAAACATGATGGTTCACTGCAGGTTTTGTAATTCATTCAGTTTTTGTCTGCTGTGCTGAACAAATGTACATGGTCTATCTATCTAGAGACATTAACAGTATCAAAATGGGACAAAAGTCAAGCTTCTGTTACCGAAAAGGAATTGCAGTACTGGTTCTCTTATCCCTGAATGAGCACTGATCACCAAGAGGTAATAATAGAATTATTTGAGGAGTTGGTTTTGCTACAAGTCATTATACAGATGTGTGTTTTATTAGAAAGGCATATATTTTTTCAGAAATTAGAAAATATCAATACAACATACATTAATATGGCAAAATTGATACTGCATTTTGTCACAGCATTTGTTCCTTCAATCTTGTGCAAGACATAAAGATTAACTTCACTGTTGCAACTCCTTAAACTGCAAAGTATTCATCTTCCATCCCTTAGGATCTACTGGAGGAAGAATTTCCATATATATCCAGGAGTCACTCCACAGTCTTTGAATAGTGTCCTGTCACTATATTGTCTTGAAATCAAGAGTATTGCGGTGCTTAACACATTATTACACCCCTTCAGCAGAGATTGTTTAAATAGTCTCAACTTCCTTCACTTAAAGCTTTATTGTACAACAGGGAAGCACTATTTAATTTAGAATAGGAAGGAGCCGAAGATTTTTTTGATCGAGGCATTTTTCTCTGGGTTAGATTGTTGCAAATTTGCTTAAGTAGATGGATGATGAAGGCAGGCAGGTAGCTCTGTTCAAAACTGAGATTCTAAGAATTCCACTGCACTAGCTTAGAAGTATTATTTCGTCTTTATATGGTATGAAACTGGCTCACAAGCACAAGTATTTTCAGTACTGTGTACTGCTTTTCCATCATCTAAGCCACAAATGCCCTAAGAATAATCAAGAATAGTATACAAATGCTATTTTATGAGTGTGATTCGTGTTTTGGGGTAAATCTTTATCAACTCCATAACAGAGTAAGTTAATTTTTTTAACCTGTTTAAGTTTCTCTCTCTTATGCAACTATTAATAGCACAGGAAATCTGTGGATTAACAACATTACCACTGGCCATCCTCAGTTTAATATAAAGAGGAGGTGTGGAATAAGAATGAAAAGATAAAGGGGTTTGACATGAGAGTTGTGTAGTCTTTCACATAATAAGAATCAAAAGCTTTCTTACTTTTGAATAAGTTTAGCTGAAAGAAACAAGTCCTTCACATATAACAACTGAAAGTGTACGTTAGTGTTTAAATTAATATCAAAATGATCAACAGTGCATACATTATTCAGTATTACATAATGCTTCTTTACAGCTCATTGCTGTATAGTGGTTGGTGTATCTTATAAAAGACTAAATATTCTACTGGGCTCCAGTAAGGCTGTTTTTAATCTAAAGAAGTTTTAAGCTAAACCAAGCGTCAAAAAGTCAGGGGAGTCTCTGCTGCTGAGCTGAAGTTCTCCCTTTCAGCAATGGCTCAGCAAAATGTCATAGGACGCAACTCAAGACTTCTAGCCCACACAAGTTTCACTTGTAAATCTAAGGAATGTAATGATAGGACAAGGACTGGTAGTCCTTGCTTCCTTACTTTAGCATCCTCAAACCACAAACCCAGAGTGTGATAACATTAGAGGAGATACACAGTGCAAGCTTTGAAAGTTCTCTTGAAAGAAGTGATTCCAGGAGTTTCTATGAGACCAAAGCAGCTTTATCTTCAAAAGGAAGGCACCACCCGAGATTATCAGTTTTTTCTGGCTTGTTCCCAAGGTTATAGTAACGGCTCGTAGTGTTATCTTAAAGGACAGATGGAGTAGATAGTTAGGACAGGTTTACAAATGCTTGAAATCAGTAGGCACTTTATATTAATTTGTACAGGTAGTCCTCGACTTGTGATCACAATTGAGTCCAACATTTCTGTTGCCGAGACATTTGTTAAGTGAATTTTGCCCCATTTTACGACCTCCCTTGCCACAGTTGTTAAGTGAATCACCAAAGTTGTTAAGTTAGTGACATGGTTGTTAAGTGAATCTAGCTTCCCCATTGAGTTTGCTTGTCAGAAGATCGCAAAAGGGGATCACATGATCCCAAGGACACTGCAACCGTCATAAATATGAGCCAGTTGCCAAGCATCTAAATTTTGATCATGTGACCACGGGGGGGGGTGCTGCAATGGTCGTAAGTGTGAAAAATGGTCCTAATTCACTTTTTTCAGTGCCATTGTAACTTTGAATGGTCACTAAAGGAACAATTGTAAGCCAAGGACTACCTGTGTTGTACTTTTTACATACACCTTAAATCTATTCCATTATCTAGACCAATCAATAGTGTACTTTTTTAAATCTGAGGGTTGGGATTTTGTTTTTGTAATCAATGTGGATAGATTTTCAGTTGCTAATCATTGGATCCACACGTGTTCAGTATCCAGATCATTCAATAGATGATCACTGCAGATAATCTCCCACTAATACGTGGGTTGATTTTCTCCCCACAGACTGTCTTAGAGACCCAATGTTTTTCCATTGACACTGGTGAGGTAGGACACTTACATGGCTTCAAAACCAAGGGATCCATCCCCTCATTTTGAATTGCTAGAAGTCTTTGGCAGTCTCAGCCTGCTGTTCTGAAAAGTGCCCGGTGGGATTGGCTTCTGAGATGCAGCTGTAGAGGGAGGTGGAGAGAGAGAAAAGAGAAGTAAATGTGTTTAATTTATTATTTACTTTATAATTCTATCATGGAGGAAACTTATGTTCCTCAAAAAGTCAGACAATTCTTGACTGGAAACTGAGCAGAGAAAACCAAATCAACCAGAACTCTAATCTTGTGTTATTCTTATATGGGAAATCCATTGTATGAAATAGGCCTAACCTCCCTCTCTACATATTGAGCAAAAGAAACAAAAATCTGGAAGCCCACTTAGATTCAGTATGGCAACCTGAGTGCTACCAGTTGTGTCCATTGCTGAGAATTCTGGGAGCTGAAGTCCCCACATCAGACAACATGCAGATTAGGGAAGGAAAACAGTATACAGTATTCAGTACAAAAATGTAAGTGTAAAAGCGTGCAAGAAATGGGTCATCCTGTTTTCACCAGAGGATTTCTCCTATACAGACAGTGCTCTACTTATGAACAGGTTACATTCAAGATTTATGATCAAGTCCATTTCGTCCACAAGTCAAAACAAGGGCAGGTATGCGGCATGCTGTAAATGATCTTCTCCCAAATTCAAGGACCTTTCTAGGTTGGAATTGCAAACGCTTTTTTTGTGTGTGTCTGTTTAACACACAACTGTCCTGGCATCCAGAGTATAGAAATTCTACATCTTCCTTGTACATAGATCATGCTAATTTTCTCTCTATTGTTCCTATTTTAGTGTATGTGCTGCTAAAGGAAACACAAAGTGAATAACCTATAAACCAGGTTATGTAGTCCATCATCTGGCATGGTTACAAATGTACTTCATGGCATTTCAAAATGATAAAGAATTGTGGGAATGAGGAATGACATAATGATTACACTTCATTGCTCCTATTACGGTATTTTGATTTTACAGATACTCCTCAACTTACAACCCTAACTGAACCCCAATGACTTTGCTTGTCGGAAGCTGTCTAGGAAGGTTACGAATGGTGTTCATATAATCCCAGGACAGTGCAATTATAATAAATACATGCCAGTTTGTCAAGCATCCAAATTTTGATCACATGACCATGAGGACCTGTAATGGTCATAAGTATGAAAACCAGGCACAAGTCACTCTTTTCAGTGCCGTTGTAACTTCTGTCATTAAATGAATGGTCTCCAACCACCTTTCTGAATAGGAGAGAAGGTGGCAGCATGGAAGCTTCCGGCCTAATATGGCTTCCAAAGCTCACAAATTGTTGTAAATTGAGGACTACCTGTACTATCTAAGACCCAATGGGCTTATTTCATATTATGTGTAGATTAAGAACTTGTTTCTCACCTAAGAAGGCAATCTGAGGTCACTCATGCCTACCCTTTTAATAGATGAAATGGCACTGAGGACAATCTTATCCCTGTGTATAGTTTTTCTAACAAGACATTTCAACAGAATTGCAAAACTCTTTAGCATGTCCCTGTGCATTCACTCACCTTTCTTCCCAACCCCAGCAGTTGGTTTAGTGGATCTCTGCCCACCAGATGTTTCTGAACTCACTGGTTTAAACTGGCTGGATTTCCCAGGAACTGTGTATCTGCCTAAAACAGCAGTAGTATGATTGGTTGGCTTTGGGAGTTGGCTTGCCAGTGGAGATGTGGCAGTGTGTTTTGTTTGACCAGAACCACCACGAGGCTTGGAGGTGGCTTGTCTTTTGGGGTCATTGCCTCCCATAGTTTTCACCTGACCTGGGATGAAAGAAAAAAAATTGATTTAATGGCAAATCAGCAAAATGTTTCTAGACATAGTGACTGGATCCTACTTAATTCTTTAAATGTGAAAGGATTATAGGGGCCAAGATACATTGTTTATATGGATTTTCAAGAGTACTTTATTTAAGTCCCTGTCCTACAGCCATTCAGCAGTCTCACAGCAAGGAATGGAGCGAGAAACAAAGGAAACTCATAGTGAAAGGGGAAAGTGTGTGGGCTCTAAAGATTTGAATTAATGCTGATACCAGTTCACTTATCAGCTGGAGAATCGGGCATTAATGATGGGTCAATAATATGTGGTATGTAGATAACACTTAAGTTTTCAATCTAGTGAAGACCCAGACTGAACAGCTAAAAAAACTGTTTATAAACTAATTTATCTCTTGTTGCCACATAGCAGATTGTGGATTCTAGTCCACTTTAGGCATAAAGGCAGCTGAGTGACCTTGGGCCAGTCACTCAATCCTAGGAAGCAGACAACGGCAAACCACTTGTGAAATCTTGCCAAGATTTTCATGAAACCTGATCAAGGGATAAGGCAAAATACAAGTACCAATCATTTATTTTAACTTACTTGCATTTGTCTTCTGGAGAGGTGCCATCTTTTCTGGAGCAACTGGAATTTTTTTCACAGGGCTGGTCCGCCAGAGACGCATCTGAGGATTTGGCTTTCCTTTCGGTTGTGCAGCAAGCACTGTCCCTTGGATAGAGGAAACCTGCAAATACATCCACAGCAAGATTCCAGAGGAAATGACATTTTATAGGATTGTGTTACGCTATCACAAAGATGGCTGGTGCTCCATAAGATTCAGAAGCTTCTCTGTTGTGCATGAAAAACACATATGGTCCTACGTGCATACACACCCTTCCATGGATGAATATATATGAGGGCTAAATTGTACAACTTACATGCATGCTTTTTGAGGTGTTTATAGCCTTAGCTTGCATTGATACAAACAGAGATAGGCTAAGGACCCTTTCAGCCTGGAGAACCATGCAAACGTTAGTCACTATACATACAGATTTTATGGAGCGGTGTACATTCTTAACTATCTGCCCAGTTTTCTCTCTTCCCTCCCCACTCCAACCTCTCCAGCAGCATTTCTGTTGAAAATACCTGTGGATCTTGATCAGGACTGTTTTTAGCAGAAGCTTCTGTCTTCCTCTGCATTTTCCTTATGCTGGTTTGAGGGAGAGGTTTCAAATGCAGCAATGGCTGTTGGCTTTTTCTGGTAGTGGGGAGGACGAGTAGTTTATCTGTCCTTTTGTTCATGATGGTTGCCTGAAGCTTAAGGCAGAAATAAAACAGCTGCAGCTTTTGAACAGAACTGCTATTCTGTAGAAAATTAGCTAAAGCTTTTTACACAGATTTTCTGTGGGGAAAAAAAAAATCCAGAACATGCATATCCCATTCAAAGAAGTATGGTCCTCAAAGCAGAGTAGCAGTTTTTAAAAGGCAAAAAAATCAGTAAACATATGACTAAGTTAAAAACAAACAGGCAGATTCTACAGAAGCGAAAAGTACATAAACTTAGGTGAACAAAGTTTTAAGTGGTTGTCTAAACATGTTTATCAGAACATTTTTTTTTCCAAATGGACTACACACAGAACTTTTTTCCATGGCTGTGTTGTAATGTACAAGGTGGATATAAAAAGACTGAGAAACATTTGATGGCCAAGAGCTTATTCCCATTTAGAAGAGGGAAGCTGAGATGTACATGGGTGAAGCAATGATATGCTGTAGGGAAGGCCATATACTAGTAGAGCCACGTTTTGGATTCCTACCCATTCCCAAGGTGGTAGGCAGATTGTTTTTTGTTTGTTTAACATAGTACACCTATTTTAGGACATTGAACTTTCTGTTTGTATTCTGCCTTGAGATGGTGAAAATCTTAGCAAGCTGTTTGATAAAATAAAAGGGACTACAAGAGTCACAAAATTAACTACTTGGGGAATGCAGCTACTCCTGCCTTTAGCAATCTTCAATTCCTAACAACTTTCATACAAATCTAAAATTGACTGGCATAGATTCTGGGCAAAAACCTAAGGTTTTAAAAGAGTACAGTATGCATCTCTGTCCCTCTCTCCTTTTACTATACATTTAGTGCAAAGTGAAACAAGTATCTTTCTTAAATGTATATAACTCACTCTCAAAAATCGAAGGACTTTGACTGTAATGTAAACTTCTGCATTTCCAGAATCCATGATCATGACTGTATATACTATAGTAGATTTTACACACAGAGATACATTCTCATTTACGAGTATTAACTACTACTCTCTATGCATTTTGATCTGCTCCAGAAGATGCTTCTAAAATAGTAGGGCTTCCTTGTGATTTCTGAAGCATAAGGCAACTATGGGAATGTAAACTCAAAGCAGAGAATATAATGTATAATTTGGTAAGGCCACACTTAGAACATTGCATTTGGTATATTAAAATACGTAGACTCTGGAAAGAGTGCAGAGAAGAGCAACAAAGATGATTAGGGGACTGGAAGCAAAACATATGAAGAACGGTGATAGGAATGGGTATGTCTAGTTTAATGAAAAGAAAGACTAGGGGTGATACGATAGCTGTGTTCCAATATGTGAGGGGCTGCCTCAAAGACGGGTCAATCTATTCTCCAAAGCATCTAAAGGCAAAACAAGAAGCTTGTTCTGGATGTTCCATCCATGTTCTTGGACAGAAACTAGTCAAGGAGAGAAGCATCCTAAAAATAAGGAGAAATTTCCTGACAGAACAATTAATCAGTGGAATGTCTTGCCTTTAGAAATTGTGGATGCTCCATCACTGGAGGTTTTAAAGAGTTGGACAACCATTTGTCTGAAATGGTATAGAGCAGTGGTGTTGTGGCCCACCCACCACCTGCGCAGATCATGGCGGATCCAGATGTCGAGAATCCTGATGTGGGGTTGCGCCTGCAACCTGCGCAGCCGGCGATCGCTTCGGACAGCGAGGAGGCCGAAGAGGAGGCG
>JANHZT010001560.1:0-10887 GCA_032468215.1 Stegonotus admiraltiensis | reverse complement strand
ATGCCATGGAGCGCTTTAAAGGTGGTGACCAGCACCTTGAAACGCACCCGGAAGACCACCGGAAGCCAGTGCAGCTCACGCAGGAGGGGTGCCACATGGGAGTGCCATGTCGCTCCCATAACCACCCGCGCGGCCGCATTCTGGACCAGCTGGAGCCTCCAGGTGTTCCTCAAGGGGAGCCCCATGTAGAGAGCATTACAGTAGTCCAGGTGGGACGTGACGAGGGCATGAGTGACCATGCGTAAGGAATCCCGATCCAGAAAGGGACGCAACTGGCGGATCAGGCGAATCTGATAAAAAGCCCCCAAGACATCCAAGAGTTTCTCTCCTGTGTATATCCTCTGCTGAATCACCATATTGGAATTGTGACTGAAATATTTGCCACAAATGGGACACTAATACAGTTTCTGTCCTATGTGAGTCCTCTTGTGTATTTGCAAGTTGGAATTGTGACTAAAACGTTTTTCACAAACAGGACATTCAAAGGGTTTCTCTCCTGTGTGAGTCCTCTGGTGTATCACGAGGTAGTAATTTTTAATGAAACTTTTTCCACAAACAGGACATTCAAAAGGTTTCTCTCCTGTGTGAGTCCTCCGATGTATCACTAGGTAGTAATTTTTAATGAAACTTTTTCCACAAACAGGACATTCAAACGGTTTCTCTCCTGTGTGAGTCCTCTGGTGTATTACCAGGCTGGAATTGTGACTGAAACATTTTTCACAATCAGGACATTTAAAGGGTTTCTCTCCTGTGTGAGTCCTCTGGTGTATCACCAAGTGGGAATTCTGACGGAAAGTTTTCCCACAAAGAGCACATTCAAAGGGTTTCTCTGTTGTGTGAGTCCTCTGGTGAGTCATAAGATAGGGTTTTGTAATGAAACATTTCCCACAATCAGGACACTGAAAGGGCTTGTCTTCTGTGTGAGTCTTCTGGTGTATCACCAGCTTGGAATTCTCACTGAAACATTTCCCACAATCAGGACATTCAAAGGGTTTTTCTCCTGTATGAGTCCTCTGGTGTATCACCAGGCGGCAATTATGACTAAAACTTTTTCCACAGAAACAGCATTCAAAGGGTTTGTCTGTGTGTGTCTTCTTATGACTCATGAGCTGCAATCTTTTAATGAAACTTTCCTCACAATATGTACACTGATATGATTTCTCTCCAATATGAGTCCTCCGGTGTTTCACCAGATTGGAATTGTGACTGAAACTTTTCCCACAAAGAGCACATTTAAATGGTTTCTCTCCTGTGTGAATCCTCTGGTGAATCACCAGCTTGGAATTCTCACTGAAACTTTTCCCACAAATAGCACATTCAAATGGTTTCTCTCCTGTGTGAGTCCTCTGGTGAATCACCAGTTGAGAATTTAGTCTGAAGCTTTTCCCACAAAGAGCACATTCAAATGGTTTCTCTCCTGTGTGAGTCCTCTGGTGATTCCTAAGATGGGGTTTTCTAATGAAACATTTCCCACAATCAGGACATTGAAAGGGTTTCTCTCCTGTGTGAGTCCTCTGGTGTATTACCAGGCTGGAATTGTTACTGAAATGTTTATCACAATCACGACAGTCAAATGGTTTCTCTCCTGTGTGAGCTCTCTGGTGTGTCATCAGGTGGGCATTCTGACGGAAAGTTTTCGCACAAAGAGCACATTCAAATGGTTTCTCTCCTGTGTGAATCCTCTGGTGATTCATAAGATGGGGTTTTCTAATGAAACATTTCCCACAATCAGGACATTGAAAGGGTTTCTCTCCCGTGTGAATCCTCTGGTGTATCGTCAGCTGGGCATTCTGACTGAAACATTTCCCACAATCAGGACATTCAAAGGGTTTCTCTCCTGTGTGAGTCCTCTGATGTATCACCAGGCGGCAACTGTGACTAAAGCTTTTCCCACAGTAAGGGCATTCAAATGGTTTGTCTGTATGTGTCCTCTGGTGACTCATGAGCTGGAATTTTTTAATGAAACATTTCCCGCAATCAGGACACTCATGCTTTCTTTTTTGTGTGCATCCTCTAGCGTATCACCAAGCCGGAGTTCTGACCGAAACCATGGGGATGCTGCAATAGTCATAAGTGTGAAAAATGGTCATATGTCAGTGCCATCGTAACTTTGAATGGTCACTAAATGCATTGTTGTAAATCAAGGACTACCTGTAATGTATCCTTGAGTTCCGCATACTCTACTTTTTCCAGTTTGTTCTTCTTGATTGCCTCTGGGGTTTTCTGAAGGAAATGGAAAATATTTCGATTTCTGGCTGGATGTTATTAATGTTGTTTGTTATTCTCAGTTGTGCAGAGTGCTCTTACTGGTGTCTTCTTTGCCTGTAAGACTCAAAGAAAAGTGTAACATTTATTGTTTATGAAATGGTTGCAGAAGATGTGAAAAAAGAAAAACATGGACATTAAAGGTAAAAAGCAAACGTGCCACAATTGTAAAATAATCTTAGATAATACATGAAATTACCAAGATCCAAGTTCACATTTGCACTCAACCATTAAATTCTCTTGTTGACTTGGGTCAATACACATTCTTAGTACAGCAATTATTGGACAGAATCGCTATAATTAACATGAATACGGCATATAACAGAAAAATAGAGTTGGAAGGGACCTTGAAGGTCTTCTAGTTCAACCCTCTGCTCAAGCGATAGAACTTATACTATTTCAGACAAGTGGCCATCAAATCTCTTTTTGAAAGCCTCCAGTGATGGGGCACCCAAAACCTCTGAAAGCAAGCTATTCCATTGGTTGATTGCTGTAATCGTTAGGAATTTTCTCTTTAGTTCTAGTTGCTTCTTTCTTTGGTTAGTTTCCATCCATTGTTTCTTTTTGTACTTTAGAAAATAGTTTGACTTGTCTTTGTCTTTATAGGAGCCCTTCGAATATTGGAACACTCCTGTCATGTCTCTGCTGGTCCTTCTCATTAGACTAGACATACCCAATTCCTGTAACCATTTTTTGTATGTTTTAGCCTCCAGCACCCTAATTACCAAAGATGGATTTTCTGTTTCAGACTTTACCAATACTTGTGATACTCCACTGAAACAATGGCAGATGGAGATCTCTAAGTATATATTGCAAGGGAAAAAAATAAGATTTTAATAAAAATTATTGTAAGATATTGTAAGAAAGAGGAGGCTTGGGTTTATCAGATTTGAAATTGTACTTTGATGCTTGTTGTTTTGTCTGGCAAAAAGAGTGGGTGACTCTCCAAATTAAGAGGTTACTTGACAGAGAGGACCATGAATTAGATTATGAAGGCATGACTATTTATGGTATGATATGGTTAGGAAATAATATAAAGGCAATGAATTTTGGACATATAAAGAAGAGTTTTTTTTATCATTTATGGTGGACATCTGACAAAGCAAAGAAATGTTGGCGTAAGATACACATCTTAATACAGAAGACTAGTGAAGTGAATATAAAGATAAAAGTTTAATGGATAAAGAACTTGAAAAAATGGAACATTAATGTTCTATCAATGGAAAAATGCAAGGACCTTTTTAACTGAACCTTGTTCATACAGATTTCTGGACCAGGTCTTCATTTCCTTTTGCAGGGTCATAGTAACTTTGAAGGCTCATGAAACAAATGGTAAGCAAGGACTACCTATACAAGCTGAACATCCCAAAAGGTCCTCAATAGGACCTTTTTAGCTGAACCTGGTTAATACATGGATGGGGCACCAATAGGAAATACCGTGCTCGTTGGGCTAGACATGGAAGTAAAATAATCAAAAAGACACAGTGGCAGAGCAGTCCAATATTATTGTCAAGAAAACATAACAGGGTCCATAACAGAACAAAAGAGTTGAAGGGGACCTTGGAAATCTTCCAGTCCAATCCCTTGATGAAGCAAGAGGCCCTGAGGAACCTGACATCTTTGTCACCCAACAGATACAGGATGGAATTAGAGGGTCAGCTATACTGGACTAAATACTAACAGAGAAGACATAAAAAGGCAAGGAACATATTTGGGGGCTTGAGGCTGTAGGAAGTTAGCACTCACCCCTCTCCTAGAAGAATGAAATATTTTAGGAAATATTAAAATATTTCCCTGGATGAGAAATGGTGAAACATATTTTAAAGACAAAGCAGCTCTCAGCTTCCCCTCTCCCCCCTTTGTCAATGGGCCAGAGGCAGAAACCCAACCCCCCACCCCACCTTTGTCAATGGACCATCATCTGCAACAGAATAGGACCCATTTAGCAGCAGAAACTCACCATATGGCACCTGGGAAGATTACATCAGCCAGCAAGGCTGCCCAAAACCCCCAATTCCCTGCGAGTCTGACAACCAATCAGGATACTCTTTCTAGGCCCCAGGAAGTTCAAAACACATAGAAGGCATAAAAACCAAGGCACACTCAACATCTGGGCTCTTTTCTGTTCAGGAACTCAAACCATGTGATCCTGTCCATCATTAAACCATCTTTCCAAGCAGTCTCCATGTTTCCAGTGTCTTTTTCCCCACTTGGAACTGAACCCAGAAGGATATTTCTTCCAACAAGGCTAAAACATAGAAAAGATGGTTGCAGGAATTGGGTATGTCTAGTGTACAGAAGAGAAGCAGGAGGGGTGAAATGATAGAAGTCTTGCAATATTTGAAGGGCTGCCACAGAAAAGAGGGGCTCAACCTCTTCTCCAGAGCACTTGAAGGCAAAACGGGGAACAATAGATGGAAACGAATCAAGCAACCTGGAAACAAGGAGACGTTTCCTGACTGTGAGAACAATTAACCAGTTTGCCTGCAGAAGCTGTGGTTGCTCCATAGGTCTCCTGCTGGAGCAGGGGGCTGGACTGGATGACCTCAAAGATCCCTTCCAAGTGTTCTTCCACACTCTAGTTGCTTCCCTGCTTCCAGGCCGTGGAGGAAACCAAACAGCCTGAGTTGCTCCCGGATTCTCCTCCGATCTGCCCTCAACTCACCTTCCAGCTGATGCTTCGATCCTTGGAAGAAGCGTGACAGACACTCTGCACGCCACTCTCCGCTCCTGCTCCTTTCCGGAAGAGGAAGTCCCTCTGTGCTTCTCCTCTCCTCCCATCCTTTCTAGCAATACAGTACTTGATGGTTTTAACGCCTTTAAAGTCAACCACGTGGAACGCTGTTATACTGTTGGCTTTCTAGGCACGGATGCTGCCATCTCACAATTGGAGGCTGAAAAACAGGCTTGTTCCTTCTCCACCTATGGCATTGGCCGGATCTTCCCACCGATTACGTCAGGGGTCCCCAAACTTGGCAGCTATGCTGGCTGGAGAATTCTGGGAGTTGAAGTCCACTAGTCTTAAAGCTGCAAATTTGAAGACCTCTGGATTACGTGCTATCAATCACTTTCAGTCTCCTAGCAACCGACCTTTGCAGCTGAGCCAAGTGAAACAGTGAAATGTGTACTTAGCTTGTGAAGATCAGCTGTATGCTTCCTCTTTTCTGGGTCAGTCCTTCAAATACTGAAAGGCTGCTATCATATCACCCCAGTCCAGTGATGGAATTCAATTTTTTTTTCTACCGGTTCTGTGGGCGTGGCTTGGTGGGCGTGGCAGGGGAAAGATATTGAAAAATCTCCATTCCCACCCCACTCTGGGGCCAGCCAGAGATGGTATTTGCCAGTTTTCCAAACTACTCAAAATTTCTGCTACTGGTTCTCCAGAACCTGCTGAATTTTACCCCTGCCCCAGTCTTTCTCTCTGTTATCCAATTCCTACATTTGTTCATCGTATGTTTTACCCTCCTATATATCTTTGTTGTTGTTCACTGCACTCTTGCTACAGTCTGAACACCTATTTTGTATCCTGGTGACCAAAACCGGATGCAGTGTTCAAAGTGTAGTCTTACCAATACAGTATAACACAGAACTAACACTTCATGTGGTCCTGTTACTATCCCTGCTGCAGATGCTGCAGACTTTTTAGGCAATTACAACACACTGCTAGCTCATATGTAAGCATTTCTAGATCCCTGTCACAATTACTGCTCTAGAGCCAGGTACAACCTCTTCTATAGATGTGCATTTAGCTTTTCTTCCCTGATTGTAAGACCTTCCTTTTCTTACTACTGAACTGCATTTTGCCGGAAAGGGTCCAGTGCTCACATGTGTTAAGATTCTTCTGGATCTTGGGTTTATCTTCTAAAGTGTTGGCTATTCCCCCCAACTGGGTGTCATCTGCAAATTTGATGAGTTCCCTTTCAATCTCTTCAGCTAAGTCATCTATGAACAAACTATATATACTAGGTGTGGTATTCAAGCTGTTGTCCCAAAGATTATTTTCAAAATGCAACTGATAAGGTGCCAGTGGCTTTTTGCCAGCTGGACAGATCTGTAGCAAGGGGGATTCCAGTGATGTTCATCACTGAGCTGGTAGAAATACCGATGGGGGCAAACACTGTTTCATCGTAGCGCTGGGTATGGAAAGCCCCCTTGTGCTAGGATTAGCATGGCTACGGAAATGGAACCCCTATGTGAAGTGGAGGAGGCAGCTTCTTAAAATCCAGAGGACTAAAGCAAAAGGAGAGCTGGGAAGGGCCCCAGGGCCCCAAAGCCGAGGCAGGAGGTGGGGGCAGTAATGGAAGAGCGAAAGAAAGCTAACCCTCAAATTCCACAGGAGTACTGAAACTTGCAGGACATGTTTAATGAGACGGGTTCAGATGAGCTCCCACATCACTGGCCAACTGACTGATTCATAATACTCGTGCTAGGTGCTAAACTGCCTAAATCCAAACTTTATTCAATGACTGAGGGCGAAGATTTGTTCTCTGAGCTTGAGGGTTGGCTTCTGAACGGTTTGTTACCAGGCTAGGTAACATCTTCAGTGGAGTTTGGGGGATCTATTCAATGACTCCTAGGGAACTGGAGGACTTAATGGGATTTGATAGACAAATATTAAGAAAGAGGGTTCATCTAATTGGCTCAAGCCAGTGTGGCTGCCCCAGTCCCGTTCTGGCCAAAAAAAAGATGGGTCCCTTTATCTATGGGGAGACCAGGTAAAGATAAAGGTTCCCCTAGCACATATGTGCTAGTTGTTCCCGACTCTAGGGGGTGGTGCTCATCTCTGTCTCAAAGCCGAAGAGACGGCGCTGTCTGAAGATGTCTCCGTGGTCACGTGGCTGGCTTGACTAAACACCAAAGATGCTGTAGAGGGCTAAATAGTATGTGTGTTCAAAATATTTACATGCTGCCCCTAACGAAGGACATGGTAGCATACCTGGTGAAAGGGAAGATTTTTATCAAACTGGACTATAAAAGCATATTTCAGAGTCAGAATGAAAGAGGGTGATGATTGGAGGGTGTTTGGAGTTTAGGGGATCTATTCAATGGCTCCTAGGGAATTGGAGGCTTTACGAGGATTTTTGATAGACAAAAATTTAAAAAGAGGGCTCATCTAATTGGCTTGACCCAGGGTGGCTGCCCCAGTGCTGTTCCAGGGAGGGAAAAGATGGGTCCCTTTATTTAACATCATACCTTTATTTAACATCCTACCTGTGAATGACTACTTCAGCTTCAACCACAATAATACATGAGCACACAATAGATACAAACTTAAGGTAAACCGCTCCAAACTCGATTGCAGAAAATATGAGTTCAGCAACAGAGTGGTCAATGCCTGGAATGCACTACCAGACTCTGTGGTACTCTGTACTTCTCCAAACGCCCATAACTTTAATCTTAGACTGTTTACTGTTGACCTCATCCCGTTCTTAAGAGGTCTGTAAGGGGCGTGCATAAGCGCACCAACATGCCTACGTCCCTGTCCTACTGTCCCCATTTATGCGTATCCTTATCCTGTATTCATAATCATGTTTAAACTTATATCTGTAATCTTATATGTGTTTGACAAATAAAAATTTGCAGGACATCCAAAGGTTTTCTCCTGTGTGTATCCCTGGTCTCTCATGAGATGGACATTTCTAATGAAACTTTTCCCACAATCAGGGCATTCTCCTGTGTGAGAAGTCCAACCATGTTGGAATTCTGACTGAAACATTTCCACAAACAGGACACTAATATGGTCTCTCCCTTGTGTGAGTCCTCTGGTGTACCACCATGTTTGAATGCTGACTGAAACTTTTGCCACAAACAGGACACTCATACGGTTTCTCTCCTGTGTGAGTCCTCTGGTGTGTCACCAGGCTCGAAGCATAACTGAAACCTTTCCCACAGACAGGACATTCAAAAGGTTTATATCCTGTGTGGATCCACCGGTGCATAGTAAGCTGGTATTTTCTAATGAAACTTTTCCCACAATCAGGACAATCAAAGTGTTTCCCTCCTGTGTGAGTCCTTTGGTGTATCACCAGGTAGGAATTCTTACTGAAACATTTCCCACAATCAGGACATTCAAAAGGTTTATCTCCTGTGTGTATCCTCTGGTGCCTTGTGAGCTGGTATTTTTTAATGAAACCTTTCCCACAAACAGGACAATCAAAGTGTTTACCACCTGTGTGAGTCCTCTGGTGTATCAACAGGATGGAACTTTGACTGAAACATTTTTCACAATAAGGACATTCAAAGTGTTTCTCTGCTATGTGTGTCCTCTGGTGTATTATCAGGCTGGATTTGTGACGGAAACATTTTTCACAATCAGGACATTCAAAGGGTTTCTCTCCTGAGTGAGTCCTCTGGTGTTTCACGAGGTAGCAATCTCTGGTGAAACATTTTCCACAAACAGGACATTCAAAGGGTTTCTCTCCTGTGTGAGTTCTCTGGTGTATCACCAGGTTGTAATTGTACCTGAAACTTTTCCCACAGAAAGAGCATGGAAAGGGTTTGTCTCCTGTGTGTGTCCTCTGGTGACTTATGAGCTGGAATTTTCTCATGAAACTTTCCCCACAATATGGACACTGATAAGATTTCTCTCGTGTATGAATCCTCTGGTGTTTCGCCCGGCCGGAACTCTGACTGAAACTTTTCCCACAAAGAGCACATTCAAATGGTTTCTCTCCCGTGTGAGTCCTCTGGTGTATCACCAGCTTGGAATTCTCACTGAAACTTTTCCCACAAAGAGCACATTCAAACGGTTTTTCTCCCGTGTGAACTCTCTGGTGTATCAGCAGGTGGGAATTCTGACGGAAAGTTTTCCCACAAAGAGCACATTCAAAGGGTTTCTCTCCTGTGTGAATCCTCTGGTGATAGATAAGCTGGGATTTTTTAATGAGACATTTCCCGCAATCAGGACATTCAAAGCGTTTCTTTCTTGTGTGAGTCGTCTGATGTATCAGCATGTTGGAATTCCGACTGAAACTTTTGCCACAAACATGACACTCATACGGTTTCTCTCCTGTGTGAGTCCTCTGGTGAATCACCAGGTTGAAATTCTGACTGAAACTTTTCCCACAATCAGGACATTCAAAGGGTTTCTCTCCTGTGTGAGTCCTCTGGTGTTTCACCAGGCTGGAATTACGACTGAAACTTTTCCCACAGTCCGGACATTCAAAAGGTTTTTCTCCTGTGTGAATCCTCTGGTGTTTCACCAGGCCAGAATTACGACTGAAAGCTTTCCCACAATCAGGACACTCATATGATTTCTTTTTTGTGTGCATTTTCTAGTGTATCACCAGGCCAGAATTCAGACCGAAACTTCCCACAATCAGAGCATTCAATAGGTTTCTCCCTGGTGTAAGTTCTCTAATGTATCACTAAGTTGCCATGCTCACTACATTGGGAGCCTTTGTAGGGCTTCTCTCCTATGTGGGTCCTTCCATGAACAACAAGGGAGCTGTTCTGACTAAAGTTTGGCCACATTAGTATTGCTTTTCTCCAATGTGGATCATTTCGTGCATTCTCAGTTGTGATTTGAAATCTGCACATTTCCCACAATAGGCATGTCTGTGCAGCTGCAAAAGGGGATCACCTGACCCTAAAACATGGCAACCGTCATAAATGGGAGCTAGCTGCCAAGCATCCAAATATAAATCATGTGACAATGGTGATGCTTCAATAGTCGTAAGTATGAAAAATGGTCATGTACATGTTTTCATTGGCGCTGTAACTTTGAAAGGTTACTAAATGAACTGTTGTTAAGTTGAGAACTATCTGTAATGTATCCTGCGTACTCTACTTTTTCCAGTTTGAAATCTCTTCTTGATCACCTGCTGGGGAAGGAGAAAAATTTTGTGGTTTCCTGAAAGATTTGGAAAATATTTTGATTTCTGGCTTGATTGGCTTTCCTTTTTAACGTTGCTTGTTATTCTCTATTGTCCAGAGTGCTCTTATTTCCGTCTTCTTTGTCTATACGATTCAAAGAAAAGAGTAACTTTAATAGTTTATAAAATGATTGCAAAACATGTGAAAAAAGAAAAGCATGTTCATTAAAGGCAAAAAGGAAATATGCCGCAATGCTAAAATAACCTTAGATTAATTATGATTTACCTGTCACACTGAAGATTACAGAAATCCAAGTTCACATTTGCATTCAACCATGAAATTCTCTTGTTGAGTTGGGTCAATACACATTCTTAGTACAGCAATTATTGTAAATGGAATTGGAATTAAGATGAATATAACATATAACAGAATAAAGGGAAGATTTTTATCAAACTGGACTATAACAATGAAAGAGGGTGATGATTGAAAACAGCATTTAATTGCCCTTTGGGATGCTTTCAATCCAGAGTTCTTTGAACTCTAAGTGTCAAGGGTTTTTCTTCCCTTAGGATCTAACTGGGGCAGGTCTGACAGTAGCTATCTAATGGGACAGCAATGCAGAGAGACTCCCTACTGCACATTGATGTCATCCCTATCAACTGCAGGAAGAAGAAGCCTGCAGGGTTGTGATGAATGAAGTATAAGGGCCAAGGTATAAGAGCCTTATTTATTATTTATTTATTTGATTTGATTTATATACCGCCATTCTCCCGAAGGACTCAGGGCAGTGAACAGTCAAGATAATAT
>JANHZT010001559.1:167482-182856 GCA_032468215.1 Stegonotus admiraltiensis | reverse complement strand
TTAAAAAAAAAAAGTTGGCCATGCCCACCCAGTCACATTAACCCCCCCCACCAAGCCACGCCCACAGAACCAGTAGCAACAAATTTTACATTTCACCCCTGGTTCAGAAGTAGAACAGTACAAAATGGGTATAGAATGCCTTCCTGAATATGAAAAATATGCATTAGGAATTTATTCTTTCAAAATAAACAAAACCTTTGAAGGCATTTGAAGAAAAACCGAAGACTTTGAAGTATTCTGTTTTTCTTCAAATCCCTTCAAAGGTTTTGTTTGAATAGAACATTTCAAAGTTGCCTCACATATGACTGAGTTTCATTAGCAACTTATGGATAACTAAAACTCTCACCAAGACAGGTTGAATTGTACTCTATTTTCTTCAGATGTTCCTTCTCGCAAGAACCCCCAAAGACCCACAGACTTTTCAGTCTCATCTCCTTAGCACATCCAGCATTTGTTTTCATCTTGTGATTGTTTGTGGCTAGTGTTGTTTTCACTTTCAAAGGAAGGAATCAGATAGCTAAAGATACCTGGCAAAATTATGTTTGACTAATGCTTTGCTATTGTGTTACGAAGCACAGCATGCAAGACAAGGAAGACAAAGGCCCATGAAAGTCCTTGCATATGTAATAGAGATATTGAGAATAAGTGTAGCATATAAATCTCATTACTTCTATCCTGGAGGGGAATTGCTATGAGTCACTTCTGTTGCAAAGTAGAACTGTGATTAGATTAACAATAGGTCTAAGATTTTTCCTGCATCTCTGTCAGCTTAAAATTTGCCTGATCAAAGAAGAAATGAGAAGGTTTTACCACAGCAGTGTCTTAAAATTGGAATGCTTTATCCTTCAAAATAATTGAGGCATCTCATTATTTCTCTCCCTTTTGTTGTTTTGGTTATTTTATCTATTATCCCTTATAAACCTGCCAACCACATAAAGTTGCTTTCTCTATCTAACAAAGTTCTTACATTGCCAACTGCAGTTCTATTTACTGAACAGGCTGTTTGTGATAATAAATACAGGAAAAATAAAGAGCAAAGAATGTGGTCTTCATATATTAGGAATCCACTGGGAAGCACTATCTTTTACAGGTGTAAACCAGAGCAAACATCCCCAATGTGCTGTTCCCCCTAATATGTCCAATTTATAAGGAATTTACCATTTTAGATAAAATGGAATGATGAACAGCATTGACACAGGATATTACACTACCTGAAATGGAGTCCACTTTCATCTTTGGATAGAACCAATGGTTTCAATCATCTTGTTGCAATATTGATACATAAAAATTCCAATCCAAATCTACAGTATTGACATCCATTAGATAACAATGAAAGAAAGAAACTTGTATTTTATTTAAAATGTCATTTTAAAGGTTGTTTGCAATACTTAACTTTCCAAAATATCTGTTTTATAACCATATTATTGAAAGAGACTACTTATAACAAGTTTCTTGTAGTCTGAATAATAATAATTATTATTATTATTATTATTATTATTATTATTATTATTATTTATTAAAAGTGTATGCCAGCCCAATTCCAAACAGCTCTATATCATTATTAAAGTGATGTATACTTAGTTCAAGGCAGTTAACATTAACCAAAAGACAGGTCTACCAGGAAGCAATTAATCTAATGTCTATTTCCAGATATCCCACTCATCAATAGCCTCAAAATGTTCTACAGAGCATTTAGGATTTGAGTAGCTTTCTAAAGGCTAGGAAGTTTGGATGTTTCAGAAGGCAAGATGTTTCAAAGGACAAGGGTAACGAAAAGAAGATATATGATAGGCCCCTCACTCCCATCACTTAATGAGAAATGGATCATGTCCACAGGTTTTCTCTTAAAGATGGAAGAAGCTGACTACACAGAAGATAAGAACTTTTAAGGTCCCAGGTTCAGAAACTGTTAGAAAACAGAAGTACCCTTCAAGTCCTGGGAAGGCAGAGAGTATTAAGAAGAGACTCAAATGACTCCTCCCTCACTCGCTGGAGTATAACAAGGAAGGGAAAAGAAGCACAATCAAATTTGCAAGATTCTGTAATTATACCCTACAAACACCTAAAAACTGTTATCATTATTAATTATTAAACATTTAAATCATAAAAGACTATAAAAACAAAGCAAGAACAAAGAAGTAGCAGACAAAGGAATCTTAATAATAATGGAGCCACCTCACTTTTTCACCTTTCCCCTGGTTTAACCAGATCTTAAGGGACCTACAGAAGTTCAGAAGATATGAAGTCAACCTCACCTGAGGGAAGGGGGGGTGATTCCATAGTGCAGGCTCCAAAGCAGAAAAGGCCTGCCAATAAGAACTAATACAAATCAGAATTTGCCATGTGGCTACCAATCTCCAGCACAATGCCATCTCTGCTCCTTCCATGTTTCGTTTGCCATTGAAGCACACCTAGAAGCCAACTATTCTGTATCTCAAGGCTGAGTTCTACATTGTGCTACATGGCCCTTTCACTTGAATGTCTGAGGTAATCTCATGCTGTGGATAAGAAATGAAACACATAGAAAAATATTGTAAATACTGACCAGCAGTGGTTCCAAAAGATTTCAGTCGGAGGACTTTCACAATCAAATCTCACAATCAGACTACCTAGGATTATACATAGTCTACAACTTACAACCATTCATTTAGTGACTGTTCAAAGTTACAATGGCACTGAAAAAAGTGACTTATAAGTGTTTTTCAGACTTATGACTGTTGCAGCATCCCCATGGTCATGTGATCAAAATTCAGATGCCTGGCAACTGGCTCATATTTATGATGGTTGCAGTGTCCTGGGAACATACGATCCCCTTTTATGACCTTCTGACAAGCAAAGTCAATGAGAAAGGCAGATTCACTTAACAACCATGTCACTAATTTAACAAATGCACTGATTCACTTAACAACTGTGGCAAGTAAGGTCATAAAATGGGGCAAAAACTCATGAAACAATTGTCTCACTTAGCAACAGAAATGTTGTGCTCAATTGTGATAATAAGTCAAGGGCTTCCTGCATATTGAATTGGAGATGCTAGAGACTAAACCTGAAGAACAGCTGAATATATGTTTACAAATGAATCACTGTTTTCCTCAAGCAACATCAACAACAGGATTTATAAACAAATAGGGAGATTGGAAAGATACTTGTAAAGGAAGAAAAATCCAAAGCCTGATTTCACATTTTTTTAGGGTGGAGTATCAATTCTAAGACACTATCAATTCTAAGAAAAGTTGGATTGCAGCAAACCAGAAGGAAAATGATCAAGTTGTGACTAGGAGAACCTTTGCACAGCTTTGGTTTGTGCACCAGCTGCAGCCTTTCCTGGATTTGTTCTTCTTTGAAGAAAAAAAAATGAAAACAATTTCTTTCTAATAGAATCAGCATGATTGAAAACAATTTTGTACAGTAATTCCCAAAGCAAAATTCTTGGCCCAGGAGACAAATTGTGATTTTGGAAGACTTTGAAAGATCCTCTGATCACCCTTAAGTAAGGGATGTAAATACACCTTTTATATTATTGAATTTTATACAGGAAAGGTAGATCTCCTAATAATTAATCTATCTTTCTTCATTCATCTGCCACAAAATATATAATTATTCAGGTACAATAAGTTCAAATATTTGTAGTCCACTGAAAAGTCTTATTGTCGGTTTCTAGCAACGTTCTCCCTTATGGCTCTAGCCTCATGTCTAGAGAATGAAAGCCACTAGCAATTATATTATGTTTTCCAGGAACATCATCCTTAATTTAATTACAGATGGCCTTGTCAAATAGAGAAAGACAGAAATTAGCTTTACTTGTACAAATGAGTTCTGACACTTTCAAATATCAGCCACAAATGTTTTCATGCAGAGTTGCTATCACCTTAAAAACAGGGACATGTAATTTAATTTCTCAGGATTTTTCTTCCCAATTAATGGTAGAAATAACAGCTACTGTGACTGGTAGTATTATAGGCTTGATTAATGTTCATGAATGCTAAATAAATATTTGTGAAAAATATAATGCCTTCTGTTATCTATTAATATGGACAATTTCTAAGATGAGTGACAAAAGGCTTTCAATAACTGCTTAATCTTTTACCACAAACAGAAGAGAAATAAGATATACTTCTGGCCTAATATATATATATATAAAAAAAAATCTGTAATAACAAAAATGTTATACTCTTCCTTGCTTTCTGTGTGAAACTTAAGATAGTTTATACTTGATTGCTATTCACTGAATGGTACTGCTATGATTTTGTAATTATACAACACATACTGAAACAAGCTAACATAAAAACCATTTGAAATCATAAAGAACATATTCAGACTACTGATTGAACAAATTTTCCTCCAATTTATGATCATGCCGGCATCATTTGCTCCATTCTCATAGCCAGGCCTTAGTCTGACTTGACAGATGTGGTTATCTTAATAGTTCATGGTGAGGCAAATTAGGATGTGGCTATTAATGGAGTTTTTGCCAGTGAGATACCCATGATTCACTCTCCTTAATGTATGCGGATGGGTGAGAAGACAAGTTGATAGAGGACAAGAGTTTCCATTCTTGTTTTATTGGAATGCCTTAGCTCATCACATGTACCACCTACAACATCTTCAGATGATCTGTGTGCTGGGTAGGCAGTTGAATGGTTAGCAGATCAAGGGTAGAGTGGTGAAGGCCTGCACTGCTCCACAAAATGGCCTTCCTTCTAGGACATTTCTTTGTGTTGGCCCACTGGCTTAGAAAACAAGAATGGCATGGTTGATGGGTAAATTGCAGGTTGGAGGAAGCAGCAGTAAGTTAAAAAGCAGCCTATAGGATCCGGGAAGATCCCAACCCTGCTACATCCTCACCAAGGTCACAGCTAAAGTGCTGCACATATTTGTAGCAAGTCTTATACTGGAAAAGATGGCAAACCTCACTTTCTTATCTAATCAGAAACCTGACAAATTGGGCAGAGCCACTTATCATTTGGATGGGTGGAAGGGGGTACGGCTAAGCATCTTCAAGGGAAAGATGCTTTCCTCAAGAATCATTCATTGAGAATTCAGGTAAGGTTTTATAGTACTAGACTTTTTGATCAATGTTCCTGAATTCTTCTCAGTTTTAAATGAAGGGTAGATATATTTTTTTAACATTAGGTTTAGCAATTACAAATCTGTATTTTACTGATTTTTAAATTGGCCATTTGGTTATTTTTCACTATAAGGCTTCTAAAAGTCATTGGAATATAAGCATGTCCTAATGTTAATTTGCCTTTAACATTTGTTCAAGTTTCCTTGTGATGCTAAATATGCCAAGTTATTTGATTGAGAATTGCTTCAACAAGGTGAAAATATAAATAACTAAAAGTTTATATTCCAATAATCTTAAAATAAAGCAAATCTCGAATATAAGATACAAGAATGCAAAGTAACAGTCCAGTACCTAAGTTTTTACTTATTGACTTGTTTTAATCATAGTTGAATGAGTCACAGTATCTCATACTGTTGCTGTTTACCATGATTTGTTGAACAAACCCCAAGCATGAGTTGGATAATATCATAAATCATGGTTTACAATCTGCAATGGAAGAATTCGGACAACACAATAAGCAAAATCAAACTAACCATATTATGATTTAATGATTTAACCTTCTTTCACTTTCCACGGGCCACTTACCTTGTCACAAGGCTGATTCCTGATCATCAGTTTGAAACATACATAGTTTTTTTTTGAAATAATGTAGATATGGTTTACCATTGTTAATTTTTTTCCCAATTTTCCATTTGGAATAACAATTGGAACATACCATATCAGATTTTAGAATTATGACTGTAAGGAACTATTATTTTGGAGAAAGTGCTTGTAGCTGAGAAATGTTAAGCTCTTTCTTTTTTACTAGCAGTTTTTCCTATTTGCTTTAGAATTATCAAGAGGCTTCTACATTGGAACAGTTTGTGACTCGCTTCTTGTTAAAAGAAACCCTGAATCAACTACAGTCTCTACATAATTCCCTGGAATGTGCCATAGAAACCACAGAAGAACAAACCTACCAAGAGCAGTAAGATTTTTACTATTATGTCCGAGTGGCAGCATGGTGGAAATTATTTTAGGAAAGCTTGCTCAATTAATTTAGAGAATGACAATTTGCTAGTACTTCTACAAAATAAAACCTGCCCTGAGATTTGTAGTTAGATTGCTTGAAAGTACCTAAGGCCCAGAAATTATTCCCTAACTATTCCTTCTATTTCAAGACTCTTCCTTCCCAATAAATCCATGTCCAGGTAGTGATGTCAAGGGAGCTTTTGTGTTGTTGAGCTGTTCTTTTTTCTGGTTCCATTGTCTTTGAACTAAAAAGGAACTATTTTGGAGCTTTCTGTCCCATTGCCTGGTCCACAGTTTAATCAAAGCAAATTGTCACTCCCAAAGTGATCCTTCATGATTCTCATTCTCGCTAGAGGACTTTAGGCAGACATTCTCATCCTTCCTCACAGTACTATTGTTATGGGAACATATAAGAGGAAAGAATCCTATCTTGATGTCCTTGCTCAAGACGGGATAAAAATAAAGATGTAAATATAATAAATATATCAGGGTCTGTTACTTTTTATATAATCATGTTGACTCAGTATAGAAATAGAAATAATGTTATCTAGAGCTGTATTCTTGTTGCTGGTTTTGTTTTTAACTTGCCTGGTTTTTATTTTGATAACCAGTGTATTTAGGGTCAATTTTGTGACAAACAAAACCAATGAGAAACTTTAACAAGTTTTGTCTATGTAAAGGGTTGCAAATAGATTAAAAATACAAATAATTTAAATACTGAACAGCTTTATGTATTTTTTCCCCCTAAAGACAAGTCCCAAAGAAGCCAGAGGTGCTCAAAATACAACACCCAGGAAGACGTTCAGGTCGGAGGCTCCAGAGAAATAATAGTTTTTCTCCAGTTAGTCCTCTTTTGAACCCAGGTAATATTGTTTAACATTTACCATTGTTTATTCATTCATTAAAACTCGTGCAAGTAAGACATCATATAAAATGAATGAAGAAATAAAATTCATTTTTAAAAAATGGATATAATCGATCATTTCTTATATTCTGATCATTTTTAATATTTACATTGTTTGTGTACAGTACTGGCTTTATATCTGCCAGATGTCTGCAACAAATGTCTTGCAGGTTTTAAAATATTTGAATATTTTAAGTATTTGAATTATGATATTTTTAGATATACATCTTAATATATTCAGAAACAAATATATTGTATACATAATAATTTGAAGTAGCCACTTATATTCATCCTGGTAACGCACTGTGATGAAAATGCCATTTCCACCTTTATGGTCTGAATTTACTACAGCTGGATGTGGAGAACATATTCTGTAGCTCCACCCTTCTGAACAATTGGCAGGTTGATGCAAGCCTCTTGTTGACTTTCTTAAGGAATTTTCTCCCTTCCCATCAATACTCACTTTAGAAGACACCTAGCCTTGGCTGCTCTCAGAAATTAAGCAAAGTTGATCCTGGTTAGAATTTAGATGAGGAATTATTTTGCAGTTTTAAACTGTTGTGCAGTGTTTTAAATAAGAAGTGGTTTATGTGTGTGCATAAATAATATGTTCCAAGATTACTGGTGATAAAGGGGAGTTTAAAAAACAGAAGAAAAAAGCAAACCATGAAATGGCTACCCCAAAAAATTTAGAGGGCTTGAATTAAACTTGCAGTTATATTTATCTTTACTAATATTTATTTGGGGATGGGCGGCAAATTTGATACAGTGCAAGCAATCTATGAGGAATGAGATTTCTACATTTGCAAAAGAAAGTAGAAAGATTTGAATCAAGACAGAATCAACATGGGATTTATACTTTACTTGCATCACTTGTCCAGTGAAACAAAAACTCCCTTCCCTCACCAAGAAACAATACATAGACACCATAAAAGTTTGTCTTATTAAGCAAGTACAATCTTCAATCATGTTTTTAATTCAGGTATGTATGTTTTACAAAGGTTTGCACAAGGAGGACAACCAGTGGATGACCCAAATAAACAGACTTCAGAAGCTGATTGATAAGCTAGAACAGAAGGTGTGCATGACAACTTTGTTACCTCCCTCTTTGCTACTGGAAGCTTTTGTAAGAAATAGGATTCATTCAGTATTTAAGGTTTCTTTTTTTTAAGAATCTCTGAAGTTTACTTTGTTCTAGAAAGAGGACACATTGATGTGTACTCTTTATAGACCCCCTTCATTCCACTAATTGTTTTGTATATTTTCACTCAACCAAAAAGCAGCACAGTACAAGGCATGTCCATTACCTCCAGCACTTAAGAGTCTGTTCATCCACTTATTGATAGGGCAACTTTCCAACAACAGAATACAATGGAATCAAATTTTATGTGGTGAGAGAAGCTGACAAAAGAAAGATCCAGTTTGAATATGATGTGAATTAGAACAGGGGTTCTGACTTAATTAAAAAAAATAGGAGGAAATGAAGTTTTATTTAAAAATAAGTTCAAGAAAAGCCACATCTGTATCAGGAATACATAAATATAACTGTTCTTTGCCATTGAGCAGGTACACAACAAAAACTAGTATATTACAAAAAGTACACAATGAATTCAGAGCAAATTAAGACATACTCTTGTTATCTTAATATCTTTATTGCTTTTCACCATAGAGTATGTAAAGTTTTATTAATTATTAAACAGCGTGCATAAAGGAAGTTCCAGGAGGCATGATGTATTGCTTTTGAGAGAAAGAATGCATCTTGATTGTCCAGGATATACTTATTTTTAATCCATATTTTTAAAAAGTGATTTTTTTACAAGTAGATTATTCTAATCTACCACCCATTGCAAATCCTATTTTACTGCAGATTTGACCAGCTGAAATTATTAATGTATCACCGTCAACATGTTTCATCTACTGTTGTTTGCTTTATCATTGCAGCAACCATAGTTCCTAATGTTTGTCATGTGGACCATCTTCAGACAAAATTCCAGACAAAACTAGTTTTTAATTCTGAAAGAGGAAATACATTGACCATAAAAATTGGCTTTATTTAATTGGCCATAAATCAGAAGAGGGCTCTACTTGGCGGGATATGATGCTGTCTTAGCATAGTCTTGTGTTGAAATGATCTGATGGTAGAAATGTTTGTAATTATTCTAGCAATCTCCATAGATGTATTTTTCTGACTCCTAAAATGGAGCCCTTCTCACTTATCTCCATACACAAGCTACTGCATCCAGGGGACAATGCTAGGCTGTTTCCCCAAGAAGGGGAAATAATTTTTTCAATACCCTTAAATTCTACTCCATTTTTATATGATATTTTCTAGCAAAATAGATTAGGAATCACAGTATTTGTGATTTTTTATTATTAGTGAAGATTGTTAAAGCACTAGATAACACTTACACTTTTGTATTTTCCCTTTATCGGTTGACAAGGACCTAAAGCTCGAGCCACTAGAAGAGGACATTTCAGAAGGAAATACTAAATCTGTAAGTAATATTTCCCAACTCCACCCCATGGAATACGTATGAATGGAAAAGCAGAAAGAAGAGTTCTAAATCTGTTCTGGGACTTGCTAAGGCTGGCATCTTCTGTTTAATCCAATCTTTTGTGGCACTTGTTTCTAATAAAGGTTTTCTAGAAACATGATCCAAGAATCACACATTTATTTTCATGTTGCTCTACTCCTGCACTCAAACATGAAAAACTTTGCTTTCGCTTTATTATTTGACCTTTGGAGCTGAGTTCAGAGTCGTTTGTTGAATGATCCATTTTAAAATCAGTTGAAAGATTAAATATTTCCTATGATAGCTATTTACCTTGTCACTTTGTGTGCATTCTAGCTGAATAAGCTATATAAATAAAATCTTTAGGGGGAAAAAGAGCTGACGTATTGAGTAGACCAGAATAATGTGGCTGGGTTGCAAGGAAAAACTAGAAAAACAATCTCAGAATAAGCTTTAAAAATAAAAAAAGACAATTTGATGACCGTATAAATGTCAATTAATCGGATTGCACTACTGTTTTGCCAGCAGATAATGATTGTTCAGCGTGAGATGTCAGTAATCACAGAACAACTAGAGTCGTTCCGCTTTGCTCTAAAGCAGTATGTAGATATGGCCTCTTCTCAGGATGGATGTCTGCAGTGAGTATGATGTTATTCTCAAGGGGTGGACAAATACAGGTCATTATACTATAGGAAGATTGCACTTTGGGAGACACTGGAAATCACTAATAAAGAATATTTATAAAACATCCTAGGCTGACTAATTCAGTAAATGTAGTATCTCCATTATATTGTTGTCTTATAAATGTCACAGTAGGCCATAGTAAATGTCAGGCCACAGTAACCTGGGACAACAGCCATTAATAAGATAGAAGAGGCAATCTTTATTTTCCTGGGAATAAATCTGGCTGAATAAAGTGGCCTTATTCCTCAGATGAGTCAGCTACAACATTTTTACTAGAAACTATTATCCAAGTGAGAAAATAATTATCAGTAATCTGATGAGGATACAGAAAACTAAGAGAATTTCCATTTAATTTTATGTATTATTTTCCATGTATATGGTGCCATCTGCTGGCAATTCTCAAACTTGACATTTTGTTGTAATTAAGTAGCTGAACATAAGACATGACTATTTCCATTTCATTTAGTTGAGGGCCAAATACCCAAGGAAATAGGCTTTCCTACAAATCTTACCAATTGAATAAGGAATTGTGTGCTCCCAGATATGCCTTGTGTAGTTTCTAGGTATCAAGATTATGAATTCCCATTCATCAGATTTCAGGAGGTTAGATTCAATGCTTCTTCCTTTTTCCAAAAACTAACAGAATTTCACTTTTTTAAAGCTTCAATGAAAATGCATGTGTTCACATATTTCCTCATTGAAAAGTTTAACTTCGAATGTCAAGTTTTTATTACATTATATACAAACAGTCACATGACTGTTATGCTATGGCCAAGAAATTACTATTTATTTATTTTTTTGGCTAAAATATACTCTGTTCAGCTTACAATATCCCTCTGAATATTGCACCTTTTATTGCAAATGTATTTTGGCTTTCAATCAGTTTTATATGAGGTTGTAGTGCTGGGAATGATTTATTTAAAATATCAATCTCATGGCAATAAAAAAAGGTGAGCTTTAACTTAGTTTAATATTACAGAAAGAAATTAAGCATTGTCACTAGGTCTATACCAATCCAAAGATGAAAAACAGACATAAATGTTTTTAAATAAATGTCAATTTGGGCTGTTTTCTATTCAAATAAATTTTGTGCTTATATTTTAGTGTTTCTATCCGGAAACTTTCAGGCAAATCCTGTTTCATTGTTTATGAATTTTGGGAAAATAACGCCTGGAACAAGTAAGTAGCTTTCTGAAACACTATTATTCATCAGCATCATCATGCTTAGGTAACATAAGCAGTATACTGCGTGTCAGTCTTCTGCCAACATTGTTACTTTTATACCTTTCTGAAAAATACTAACTTCCTATTCCAGCAGTACTGAACATTAAAATATAAAAAGATTTTCGTGGCCAACAAGAAGCAAAAAGCAATGTAAAACAATGTGATAAAAGCATCAGATGATTCTAATAGATTTAGAGATGAAAATACTGATTCATCAACTTGGAAAACATTTTAATATGGCAATATTTTTACATGTGAAAACTCTTCTGGCATAAAAGTGTGGCCCCAGAGCAAATACCTCAGAAGCCCATGGTGGCCCTATCTTGTTTTTAGATCAGAAGCTCCGTGATAAAACAATTCACAACTGCACCCTGCCCCATTGACACTTTAATCAGATGTTTCTGAATGAGTTCTGTCTGGTTATGAGCCTGTGCATATCTGAAGCATTCATTTATAAATTGGAACAGCTAGGTTTGGATTGGGCTATTTTTATTATTCATGATTAATTTACTCATTTTAATTCTATAAAATGTAAACCAAGGAGTTTTAAGTATGGCTTTTAAATATTTTAAATATTACTTATTTCTCCAGCCATCTCCAGATGAATTATAGCAAGTCATTCCAAAGAAGTAATGTAGATTGCCTGGAGACTCCAGAACACGTTACAACTATGCTTGTTCCTGGTAATGGTATTTTTGTTTTTACTTTAAGAGTTCATTATTTCCTTGTGTTCTTCTTTCCAATCATTATTTAGTTCTACTCTAAGAAACAGTAACAAATAAATAAATATTCATTTGGAAAATTTTATTAGAGTATAAATCTCATTGAATACATGGGACTTGCTTCTAACTATGCACAGAATGGCATTAGAAGTTAACAGAGGTGTATTTGTCAATTCCAGTTAGTCATAACTTTATTTTGCTTTGCTTTGTTTTTGCAAACAGTAAACAAGACATAGTAGTCTAGTTTAGCGGCACACATAATGCCAAGTTGTAAATGTTGCAAAAAATGGCTGAATTTACCTACAGGTAGTCCTGAACTAAAAACCATTCATTCAGCAGTCATTCAGTTATTACAGCAATGCGAAAAAAAAGACTAACTAGTCCCTGAAGTTGCAGCTGCAGTGGGTAATCAAAATTTGGGGCTGCCCCCATTTAAAGCTACAGGGACTCCCCAACACCACCTATAGTCCCATCTCTGCCCTTTTGGGTGCCCTGCACTACATATCCTTGCCTCCCGCTGCCACCACCTCCCAGAGTTTATGTTTACCATTTTCTTCTTGTGCAGGGCCAGGATTCAGGTACTGGTTGAGGGTGTAGCCATCGGATGTGCAGTGAGAACAGCAAAACCGCAGACTTTTACCCTAGGACTGTGTTGGTGAACCTATGGCACGGGTGCCACAGGTGGCACGCGGAGCCATATCTGAGGGCACGTGAGTGTTGCCCTAGCTCAGCTACAGCACACATGTGCCCACTGGTCAGCTGATTTTCGGGCAATCTGGGCCCACCGGAAGTTGAGAAATGGGCTGTTTCCGGCCTCCGGAGGGCCTCCTGGGCTTGTTGAGGAAGGGTCCTCCCCAGGCTCCTAGAAAGCCTCTGGAGCCTGAGGAGAGTGAAAAACAGGCCCACTGTGCCATCGCGTGCCAAAAGCAGGGGGAGCATGTGCATGTGCACAGGAGGGCGGGGCACAGGTGGGCATTGAATTATGGGTGTGGGCACGCACGCGCACGATCCCCCCACACTCCCCCCGCTTTTGGCACCCGACGGCAAAAAGGTTAGCCGTCACTGCCCTAAGAGGTGACTAGGCCTGGCTGCAAAGGAAGCAGTGAGACAGCAAAGCACTTTCCATTGCCAGGTAAGGCAAGAGAGCCAGAATCAGCTCCCCAGCAAAAATGGAAGCTGTGTGGGAGGTACTGTTCAGGATGGTGGCACAACTGGAGGATAGTGAGGACACAGGTGGTCCAGAGATTCAGTGCACTTTGCAGCTGTTGTTGGAAGCACCTTCTGCAAAGCTCACCCCTGGAAGCACCTGCTGCAAAGGCGATACTTCCATGATGAAGTCTTTGCAGGAGACCCTTCCGGGGGAGTTTTGCAAATTCAGCCATAGCCAGTGCCTAAATCCTCAGCCACCAGCAAGAGAAAAAAGATGGCAAAGGTCAACTAGGGTAGCAGGTCCCAAGTCAGCAAGGGTCATATAGACTGAAGCTCGTGAGCTGTAACAGCTTTGTGGAAGTCCCTTTGTGCTGCACTGCTGGGCCAGGTTGTAGCTGGGCTTCATGCTGCAGGTCAGGGGCTTTTTGCAGCCCCGGAGCATGGAGTGCCAGGAAGCCTGAGTTGCAGCATATTCTTTTTCTGGCCTCCCTGAGTTCACAACACAGTGCACTGCCTCATACATGGCCAACCTTTCCAGGCCTCGACCTCCCCACAGCACTCTCATGCTCTGCACCTGAGATTCCTGCCTTTCTTCTTCTTAACCCATGTGTCTTGGGGCTACATTGGAAATGGGGAGTACCAGATTGCACTTGCTAAGTGATGCAGTCACATGACATCTCGCTTTATGTCTGCACAGCTTAACAGTGGAAATTCTAGCCCCAATAGTCGTCATAAGTGGAGGATTACGTGTATGAGTTTTAGAACAAAAATATTAAGATTTAATGGATTGCATAAACTTAGTTGATGCCAGTCTCTATTTGACTTCTGATATTTGTTCTGTACTATTGAATTACTGCTGATTCTATAAATGTCAATGTTGGAATGGGCCACTGAGTCCAATCCATCTCCATTCAGTGAAAAAAATTCAAAAGCATTTATTGATAGGAAATACAGTTGTACGGAATTATAATTCGTATGTGCTGATTCATTTAAGTTTTATTTGCTACATAGGTGCCTCCAGGTATAATTTAGGGAATTGAATAATCATTTTCATGGGACAGATAGTGCTGATCCAGAAAAAAACAAAAAGTTGAAGGAATTCTTCTGTATCCACACAAAGTTTAAGATCTAGAAATATCCTCCTTCATATGCATCTTTTACCAGAAGTGGCAAAGTTAATCTATAAGGGTTCTTTCAGATATGGTACCTTTCTAATGAGATTAATCTAATTCCCAAATTAAAAATCATTTAAATGTCAAGTACACATTTTATCTATACAGTATTTTACCAAATCGTTGCGTTAACTGATGAATTTTAATTAACTCCTTCCCCATATCAAAGATCATAATTTTTAAAAAAATCAGGCTAAAATCAACAGATAACATACATAAACATATATGCAGATGACAAGTAATTTACTCCAAAGCCATGCTGTTACTATACTCACTTGGATAAAAAAGACTGCCAAATCCCAAACATCCTTAAGTGTCTTATTCAAATTCGGATATGAATATTGCGCCATTTAAAATGTTTTAATCTTGTAGGAATTTTGCAAGGTTGATGTTTATTTATCTATTAAATTTATATGCTGCCCATATCACTCTACAAAGCTACTCCATAAATATTATTTCTTATGTATGTCAGTATATTTTAATCTATTCTGGTATAACAACTAAATAAAATAAAACATCTATTTACATGCTGCAAAATTACTTTAAAACTAAGCAGTCCTTTGAAATGTTGATGGGAATTACTGACATGAGATTATTTAAATCATGAATATTTCCTTTTCAGCTTCTTGGTGCATCCTGAACAACTAGAAGTACATACTTCTTAAAAGTAGGCTCTTAAACAGCACCTAGAGAACAATCAATTTCTGAAGCTAGCAAATCATGACTATTCTTTCATGGACAATTCTTCCATTTAAAAACAAATCTATGTTGTAAAATTTGTTGTGATTATTATTTTATGAAATGATACGAATTCATTTTAATTTCATGGTTCTTTTTTTAACTATACAGCAGTGGCCAAAATTGTGGAAACCTTTTGGGAAAAGTGTATTTTCTAAAACTGGCTAATAACACCACTTTTTTTGGAGT
>JANHZT010001559.1:105485-118504 GCA_032468215.1 Stegonotus admiraltiensis | reverse complement strand
AAATGAGGACCCAGATTGTGGGGGCAATAAGCTGACTTTGTATAAAAATATACAAAAGTATGAAGGCTATTGCTTAATGCAATGTAAGCCGCCCTGAGTCTCTGGAGAAGGGCAGCATATAAATCAAAGCAAAAAAAAAACTTCATTATATTTTTGATAATATTATAAAGTAACAGAAATTGGTGGTTGCTACCTGTTTTCTTAAAAAAATAAAAACCCACCCCAAGAATAAAAGTGTCTACTTTCTTATAGAAAATGAACTCAGTTTAAGAAAAGAGAATATTAATTTAAGCAACTGTCTTTCAGTTTGTGTAGGAATAACTTTCAGTGACGAAAACTGAATTTTTTCATTCTATCTATTAACTTACTCTTAAAGGGAACTTTTGTATTTAAGATATTTGTATGACCACCCATAAAAGGGATGTGGTGGCTCAGTGGCTAAGATGCTGAGCTTGTCGATCGAAAGGTGAACAGTTCAGCAGTTCGAATCCGTAGTGCCGTGTAAGAGGGTGAGCTCCCATTACTAGTCCCAGCTTCTGCCAACCTAGCAGTTCAAAAGCACGTAAAAAATGCAAGTAGAAAAATAGGGACCACCTTTGGTGGGAAGGTAATAGCGTTCCATGTGGCTTTGACGTTTAGTCATGCCAGTCACATGATCATCTTCAGACAGTGCTGGCTCATTGGCTTTGAAACGGAGAGGAGCACTGCCCCCTAGAGTTGGGAACGACTAGCACATATGTGCAAGGGGAACCTTTACCTATGACCGCCCGTATCTTAGAATACAATTTTGGGCAGCCATACAATCTTCTGAATAAATAATGTGGTAACTTATATCAAGTATGCATGTGCTGTTTTAATTTGTTGGAAGTCTTTGTATTTTTCACATATGTTTTTCTTTTAGGTACATGAGACATGCGTATGGATTAGGTGAACATTATAATTCTGTAAAAACTCTTTTGGAGAACACTGCAGAAAATGAAAGCTAATATACAGTTCCTCAGAAGACATGAATGATGGCTACAATTTTACTAAGTGTCTCTATATAGATCTTAAAACAAATTCTCAATTCTTTAATAAGGCATACAGGGTTATACAAACACACACATATATGGTATGTGTGTCTGTATATATGAGATCTGTTATCAGCACTACTCCGTTTAAATCATGTTTTTTAAAAAAATTTCTGCCGTGTTTCTAATGTATCTCATAATAAATTGTGGGTTATATTTCCTTTGTTTGCTTTACTTCTTTTATTTTAATAGGAAAGCCATTGTACACAATACATACATGCACAGATATGCAATATTGCATTGTGGTTCAGTTGTTATGGACACCAATCATAAAATAATTATAAAAGCCACTGACATTTAGATCATCTGAAATTGCTGTTATAATACTTTTCAAGGTGATTTGTTCTGAGTATTGAATCCCCTTTACTGAAACACTCAATTTGTTTTTATTTTGGGTTGTGGCAGAAGAGTACCTGATTCTGAACTGAAAAAGCCTCCACCTCTGATCATTAAAGTATAGGAAGCAGTCTTACCATATTGATTCCTCTAGCTCAGTTTACAGTAATAGTAATCAGTATAAAGAGATACTTTGCCAGCCCACCTTGGAATTGCCAGGAACCTTTCGCAGGCAAAGCACATTTTTCCAATAAATTAAAATATTTCCTTTTCAGAGTAGAACTTTTACTTTTCAAGGCTGTTGAACTGATCTTTCTTAGTTAACAGTATAATCCTTTCCTTATGCAACATGTAAATAGAATATCTGCAGAAAACTCATCGTGCTAGTATCTATTTTAGATAGGTATTTAAAAACTCTGGTATATTGAATGCTGTCCAGTTTAAAATGAAATAGTGCCTCCACCTGGGTATTTTACTTCTCCCATTATTTTGAAAACGAGAAGAGTGGATTGCTATAGATTACATATCGCCACATATATCCCACAATAATATATTTCAAGAAATGAAACAATTTCCCTTGTAAAGAATGATTTATGAATATACTATGATCCTGCAGGCCATTTCATGTCTGAGGTAATAATGACAGTATATAAAACTTCAATTAAATTATTTTCATCTCTTTCATTGAGATGTGCTGCTTTATACACTATATCAATTAAAATATTCTTATAATTAAAATTGTTCATAATAAGTCTGACTTTCATAATGAATACTTTTTTGATCACTCATACATTGTATCTAATATGTGCATTTAATACCCAAGGAATAGATAGATTTTTATTTGTGATCTACTGTGAATTTATATAGGTACACAGTTTGCTCATAAAAAAAACCCTTAATTTTTGAGAGGTTTCTGTCTGAATTTCTTGGGGGGAAAAGGAACAATTACTATTACTGTGATAAATATTACTGGCATCTGAAAAGTGAAAAACCGTATAACTGAAAACATAACTACTACGGTGGTAATTATACCTTGAACCTTATTTCCATTTCCCTCCATTTGACTAATGTAAACTCTGCTTCCTGCTATTTTTAATGAAAGTTCAAGTGGTCTTCAGAACTGATCAATATTTAGAAACAGGCATTTTTTTTGCTATGGCATTTAGAAACAGGCATTTTTTTGCTATAAATAATATTAATTTTGCTAAATTAATATTATTTATTAAATGTTATATGCCCTTTCCTCTTGACCCTCTGTATTGTCCATTTGGGAATGGCCCCCTTCAAGCTATTTTGTAAGGTTACAATATACTGTGGTCACTGTTTGTGTGAATGCATTTAATGCTGCAGTGAAGTATTTTGTAAAGGCCCAAAGTTCATTAATTAACTTTAATCACTGAAGGCAAGGGATGATTAGATTTTTAATCTATCTTTATATTTGGTCAAATCATGATGGGGAACATAACCTAATACCTCTGCACTTCCTATTTTCCCACAACAGCCACCTTGTGAGGTGGGTCAGACTGAAGGAGTGTGACTGGGCCAAAGTCACCCTGCCAGTTTTCATGCCTGAGTGACCTAGAATTAAGTTTCCAGGCCAGCATTTTAAACACCACACTAAATCGGGATGCTGAAATGACACTGATACTTATAAAGCAATGTCTCCTTTAAGACCAGTTCTTCCAAGATCTAACCAGCAAAACTCTTACTTGGCTTTCTAAATTGGCCAAGATCACGCTTGAATTTATTTGTACCGGGATGCTAACATAAGTCAACTCTGTAATGCTCCATAGCTGTGGTTTAGAAAATAACCTGATACGTTTTAACACCATTGTTTATCACAGATGTATTTATCTCCTCGGATTCTGACCAGACCTTCCCACGTTATCAAGCGACGGCAGCTAAATTCATCCATCCCACGTTTCTATTCCCACAGGGTGTGTTCCCCACTCCCCCACACTTCGTAGCGCGCTTTTTTTTTAATGACTTTATTCGTCATGAATGAACGCTGATGAATGATTGTGACAGATGAACGCCGAGCTATATAACAATCGTCACAGTTCTGTCCCCGCCCATAGAACGAGGTGAGGCTTCGGCGTTTCCACGACAACGGGAGGAAAGAACTTTTTAAAGTTCTACCGTTTCCACAGCGACGTGATCGGGCTGGAGGACAGTCCGCAGATGGCGGAAGGGAAGCTGCTTCGCGTGCTGCGGGGCGGCTCCGGGACTCGCTCGCTCTCTTTGGCACGTCGGGGGCTGCAGCACCCGCCCCGGGGCTTGGCCAGCTTGAGCAACCTGGAGCACCTCAGCCTGCGAGACAACCAACTGTTCAGTCTCTCCCATGAAATGGAGGCTCTGAGCCGGGTGAGGGTGGGTGGCTGGGTCGAGGGCGAGATCCTGGCTTGGAACTGCATTTGTGGAGCAGGGTTATCGCTCACTTTTACCCTGATTGTAAGCTTTGTTATCCAGAATGCTGGTTTAAGAGGTCTGTGGCTTGTCCAGCCAGGCTCTTCTTGCATTGCTACGGAATGATCTCCTGCAGCAATCACCATTCTTCCATATTAGAGAATCTTTGATATTTGCAAGGAAACAACAAAAGCGGGTGGGGGTGGGGACATTCACGCCGTTCTTGGATTTTTTTTAAAAAAAATCTGTATTAATTATTACACTGAACTGCTGTTGTAACAAAATGGTTTCATAATTTCCATCTCGGTAATCTCAGCTGTAATCAAGGTACTGCTGAATTTTGAATGAATTCTTTTTTCAATCCAGAACAGCTTTGTAAACTACACTGTTGGAAATCTTCATTGAAAAAAAATTTAGTATAGTTTGTAATTTTTTTTCCCCAAAAAAGAAAATTAGTTTCCTTGTGTAGTGGTTTCTTAAAGTGGGAGAATGTGACTGTGGCTAAGGCAGGCGTAGTTATCCTCTGACATGGAATGAAGAAGCATTTTAAAATGAGTGTTTCTCCTTTTGAAAAAAAACATACGCATTTTAGGTCTTTTGAACATCATCTTTGGAACAATTGAGAACTACGGAGTACTGTTTTAACCATTTTGCTGCACAACATTTGTGTGTGTGTGTGATAAAATGTTACTTTGTGAACGAATAAATATGCTGTAATTGTAATAGTGTAAACCCATGGCAGAAGCAACATTTGACCATTGTTAAAGTTTCTGTTTAAACATCTCCTCTAAATAAAGGCTACTTACTGGGAGTGCAAAAATCTAAATATCATCTGAAACTGGAGAACCTTCTTGTATGAGAAGCAAAACGTTTTCACAGAAAAAACTAAGGAAGTCCAGTTGTCATTTGGAAAAAGCACTTTTGTGCTTTTGTGAACTGAATGGTTGAGAATCTCCACAGCCATTCAACAAAGTCATATTATTGCATTTTAAGATAGATACCTTCATCCATTGCATGTATGACTGCTTTGTTATCATGGTTTGCAATTCTTAGCTTATAGATCGCTATGTTGTGTGAGCCAGCTAATTTATTAACAAACTTGGACTTAGAGCAACATGTCAACCCTGCAGTATTACTAGATACAAAATTTCATTGTACCAAACAGAATATTTAACTATACTTAGCCTTAGTCATGAAAACTAGGTGGGTAACTTTGGGTTAGTAATTCATTTTCAGCCTAACTCAGCTCACAGGGTTCTTGTTGTGGGGAAAATAGTAGGATAATGTTTGCCACTTTTGAGTTATTTGTAAAAATAATAAAGATGGGATACAAATAAAAAAAATACTGGATTCATCCATACTTTGAGCTTCTGAATGAAAAGCAGGGTATTTCTTTAATAAAATCATGAGTATTCCAAAAAATTTGCATGCCATTCCATTCTATACAAAATCTTTTTTTCTGAGAATTCCATGCCACTTGGGTATCCTGCTATAATAATGTAGGATTTTGCTTGTAGCCCATTTCTCAATTTCAAGCTAACTGACAATAATGCCCAATTTTGTTTTAAGAGAGAGAATTTCTGTTGTATACTTGAATCACGGGATAGTTTCAGCTCTTAACATGATAGTTCAAAATTAGGTAGTAGTAATGTGAGTGTCTTGTTTCAACCTTAGAGGAGAACTGATTAACACTATTTAATCAAATATCTGATTGTAGCTGAAGGTACTAAATTTGGGAAATAATAATTTTGAGGAAGTTCCAGAGCAATTGAAATATCTCATATCTCTGCAAAAGCTTTATTTGTTTGGAAACAAGATCACCAAAATGTCACCTTTAATATTTGGTAAGACCATATCATGTGTTCAAAGTCAGATATTCTATCAACTATACAGCAGATATATAGCCACATATGTGCTATACTATTTACAAATCTATGCTATATGATGAAAAATCTCTCCCCTTATCCCACTGTACTGAAATAACTTTTAATTTACATGTTCATTCAAGTGCATTATAATAACATCTGTTGTGTAAGTTAGCATATGAAGGAAATGAATAGTTTTAACAGAGATATTTTATTATCAATGTTTTAACTGATGCAATCTCAGAAAAAAATCCATCATGAGAAAAGAGGAATGCATTTTCTAAAATAATATCTACTTTGGGGGATTTTAAAGAATCTTTTATGAGAGAAAGAAAAAAAACTACCAAGTCATCATCCCAAAAAATCTACTCCAAATTCACTCTTCCCCTATTAATGTCTATGCTCGTTGAAAAGGATTCTTTTTTTAAAAAATGTTTATTATGTTCTTATTAACGGTTGTTGTTACTTGTAAGCTGCTTTATCTGTCTATCACTGGGAACTCCATCCTCTAAGCATTCTTTGTTGCCAGTAATTCAACTTCAACTGAAACTGGTCCTAACAAAGCTAATGCAGAGATACAGAAACAGAAACAGATAAACAGAGGTTCTGTGTGATCCTTGAAAACCCCAAATGCAGCCCTCAGAATTCTGCACCTGCTCTTACAAAATAGAATTTTTTTTAGTAGAAATGAAGGTCAAAAAAATAATTGCATAGCGAAATGGTACTTACATCAAATTATTTAATTAAATGTATTCTTGGTTACTTAAAAATAGCATTATGACCGCAGGAGATATATAAATAAAATGACACATTAGGAGAATAGTCATAATATAAGACTTCATATCTCTGCAAAAGCTTTATTTGAAGGCCATGTTTCTTTATAGATGAATTGAAGAATTTAGAACTTCTCAATCTGAACAAGAACCAACTAAATTATCTTCCTCCAGAGATTTGCAGGTAAATTTGACAAATATCAGGATGAGGTTTTGCCCGAATTGACTGTAATGGATAAGTTAGTTTTAATAACCCATCATTATTTTTGTCAGCAGCAGTAGCAGCAGCATTTGAATGATGAAAGCAGTGTTGCAATGTGATGCTGCAAGCTCCACCCCTTTTGTTGCTATGCCTCTGTGTGTGTGAGACACCCCAAGCAGTGGTGGGTTTCAACTATTTTTATTATTAGTTCTGTGAGCATGGCTTGCTGGGTGTGGCTTGGTGGGCGTGGCAGGGGAAGGATACTGTAAAATCTTCATTCCCACCCCATTCCAGGGGAAGGTTACTGCAAAATCCCCATTTCCTCCCAATTATCTGGGACTTAGGAGGCAGAGAATAGATAGGGGCAGGGGCAGTCAGAATTTTTACTACCGGTTCTCTGAACTTCTCAAAATTTCCGCTACCGGTTCTCCAGAACTGGTCAGAACCTGATGAAACCCACCTCTGATTCTAAGGCAGGTACAACAGGGCTTGTGGAATGATCTCTCTTGCTCTTTATAACAGTCTGACCCACATTGCTGCCACCTATGGATGCCACTGTGTCGAGAGAGGTCCATATCTTTCTCCTACTATTTCACCATAACAATGTATTTTGCAATCTTTGCTTAATTTTCAAATATAATTTAATCTAGACTGTTTAACTGTAGTAGACACACTTGATTTGTCAGAGCTTTCTTTTATTGAATAACAATACTATATATAGCTATAATCTTGCTGTAATTCCTATTAACATTTTGAAGACTGGACTGTATGTCTCTGGTTGAGGGGAATATATGTTTATTTTACAAGAAAAGCTATTAAAGAATATAAATACTTCTCCTATGTCAATAGAAAGGACACAAACTCTTAGATTAGCATTAAAAGAGAACCATATTACAAGAGACAGCACAATGTAATGCCTAAAGTGTTGGGTTTAGAATAGGAAGATCCAAGTTGGGATCTTCTAAACAATCTGGAACAGTCTTACAATCTGAGTGAATGATTTTGGGTCAGTCATTCTCTCTTAGCTCAGCTGGCGTCAAAGGGTGGTTGTGGGGGGAAAATAGGTCCCTTTGTTTTTGAATGAAATGTGAGATAAGTTTATATTTGATGTTATGTTTAACAATAGAATATAGTAAATTATTCATGTCCAGAGTTTCAGATGGTAGCTGAAAAATGATAATTTATACATCATTCCATTTATCTACAGTAGATCAGTGCTTCTCAACCTTGCAACTTTATGACTCTATGCTGGCTGGGGAATTTTAGGAGTTGAAGTCAACACAACTCAAAGTTGCCAAGATTGAGAAACACTGATCCAGATCACTTTTCTGTTGCTTAAATACTGTAAACCAAGGTGGGGCCATAATATATTATACTTTTTATAAACTTTTATAAAATTTGCCAAATTTTAATTCCATGAGAACCATGTGTTACACATTTGGACACATTCTGTAAGTTAGCCTATATGATATACTTTGGTTGAAAAAAGATTGCCCTATGATGCATTGTTTCATCCAGTTAAATGTTACAGGAACAAGAGTTTTAGTAGCTGCTAGACAACCCATAACATTTAGGTTATCATTTCAGAGATATTTCCTTACCATATTCCTCAATGCCTTCAACAATGGCAGAACTTCTGATGTCCTGCCTTCTCTGGAAAAATTGGGAAACATTCAAAGATGTATCTGCCTTGAAAATAGCCCATGTTGCTGTATAGAACAGTCATAAGCATAGATATAGGAAATGTTTTATGACATTTTGTACTCTTGTCATAAAGTGTTTTATGACCATTTTCTATCATAAATTATTTTATAAAATTTGTCAATTTTCAATTCCATAGAAGTCTTGAGTCCTAGATTTTGGACCCATTCTGTAAGTGAGCCCATTTGAGATATCTTGGTTCAAAAATTGTGTGTTTATGATGTAACATTTTGTCTAGTTATTGGTTACAGGAACAAAACAAGTAGTGTATAGATAGGTTGTTCAATAGTGATAAATTGAAAATCAGTTCCCATAATATCCATCCAACGTGATGCAGTTGAATTATTGGCGTTGATATCTGCTGAAGGCTAAAAAGGCTGATTTGAGAATATGCTATAAGTAATTTCATTAAAATTGATTTATATGCAAACATTAGAGGCCATCATTTATAAACAGTTGTTAAATATTTAAAAGCAAATATCCTCAAATACTTTCTTCCAATAGGCTTGAAAATCTTGAATGTGTGAGTTTAGAGAATAACAAATTGGAAAAGATTCCCAAGGAATTTTGTTACCTTCAGAATTTGCATGAACTTCACTTATCCCACAATTTCATCACCTCATTACCTGAAGACATCAAACATCTGAAAAAACTCAAGATCTTGATTTTGTCAAGAAATAAAATAGAATCGCTCCCTGATGTGAGTAGCTATGCTTGGAAAACAATGTACTATATTGTGATCATTAAAAAAGCCATGCCTTTAGGAATTGGATAGGGAAATGAAACAGGCCTTCAGACGCTCAATTGAAAGAGCCAATGATGATGGAGCTTGAAGACTCTTCTTCAGCAACATTTGGAGGGGTGAAGTTTTTCACTCTACTGCAAGGTGATCTTTTGTGTATTCTTGTAGTTAACTCATCTTAAAAGCTGCAATGATCAGTTCTGTTATTTGGTATGTAAATATGCAGCAGGTACTGTATACCCTACACCAGGAGTCCCCAATAGCAGTCCATGGACCAGCACCGAGCTGCAGCATGACAGAATCTGGGCCGTGAAAACAAGTGAAAGCCCATCCGCGGGATGCAGGAAGCATGCAAAACCATACCCCCTCCAGTCCGTGGAAAAACCTCTCTCCATGGAACTGGTCCCTGATGCCCAGAAGGTTGGGGATATTGCCCTAACGTTTAGGGAAACAGCAGTCAAAGGTTTCGTTTATGCAAAGCATGGTGGGTTGCTCCTGGTTCTGTCTGGTTCTATAGAACCGGCAGTAAAAGTGGTGGAAGGCTCCCCCCACCCGCCCGGACATCATAATTGACGATCTGCACATACACAGAAACTTCTGTGCATGCGCATGCATGCTCCCGTTGCGAACGAAGGTAAAGGTAAGTAGAACCCACCCTTATTCAAAGTACAGGTAGTCCTTGATTTATGTACACAATTAGGATCAGAATTTTCATTGTTAAGTAAAGCGGTTATTAACTGAGTGGTGCCCAATTTTACAACTTTTTCGCCGTGTTTCTTAAGCGAATCACTGCAGTTAAGTGAAACCTGTGGTGGTTTAGCATATCCAGCTTCTCCCATTGACTTTGCTTGTTGGAACCTGATTGGGAAGGTGTTGAATGAAGATCACATGACTCCAGAGTGCTGCAACAGTTGTAAATACATTCCAATTGCAAAGCACCTGAATTTTGATCACGTGACTTGAGAGGATGCTGTGATCAAATCCCTTCCCCCAGTGGTGAAATCTGAACCGGTTTACTACTGGTTCGCTGGCTGCGTATGTGCGCCGCGTGCCAAACATGCACTGTGCATGCACATGTACAGTGCACACCACACACCAAATGCGAAATGTGTGTGCGCAGTGCATGCCAAAAGGAGGCATGGGGTAAGTAGAACAGCGCGCGTGGTGGTGGGTGATCGGCTGTGGTGCACAATCTTTTTTTTAACTTTTAAAAGCATTTTTTTTGCAACCTATTCGGCTGAACAGGTTATTAAAAAAATGCTTTTAAAAGGTAAAAGAAAGGCTCTGACGATCGCGCAGCTCAGCTGTGATCAGAACCTTTTATTTTTTACTTTTAAAAGCAAAAAAGCAAAACCACCTTCGCATGTGCCTAGGGTACAAAACACATTACTTCCTGGTTAAAATCATGAAGTAACGACAACCGGGTGGGTGGGCAGAGCCTCGCGCCACGATTGCTACCGGTTCTCGGAACCACTTGCCACAATTGCTACCGGATCGGGCGATCTGGTCTGAACCAGCAGCATTTCACCCCTGCCTTCCCCTCTGTTGAGTGAGGGCTATTCAATTTTGACATAGATGGCCTCATAGGTGATAGAACAAGCCTCAGCCCAGACCAGATATGACATCATCTACTTCCAGTTTATAACACAGTCCTTTCAACAGTTCCATCAAGGCTCCACACCCATTTGCACTACTCAGGTGGCCCTCCAGGTGGCCTCAGTGACTCTCTAAAACAGGGGTGTCAAACTCACATTGGCCACAGGGTGTTGGCATGGCCAGTGCATGATGCAACCGGCCCATGAGCCATGAGTTTGATACCCCTGCACCCCTAGACAATGCCTGGAACAAATAATGATACTGTACAGCAAAAAAACTAAATTTAATATAATTTAGGTTACATTTAAACACAATCAAATTGTATATAATTAATAATTATATACTCTCCATGTAATTATTCTCCATGTTATTCTTCAATCTCTAATGATAATTGTTTCTTCTTTCACATTAAAATTAAAACTTGATGGTTACTTCTGGGGATACTCTAGAAATACATTCCAGGAATTCAGTATGCACATTCACTTGGGAACACTGCAGAACATCAAAGTAGGTCTACTTAGGTTTGCGCTGAAGGGCACTTATTTTGATATTATTAATTCATATTTATCATTTTTAATTAGGGAATCTGCAAGCTGGAGAGACTTAAGATTCTTGATGTTGCAGGAAATAATATTCAGATTTTTCCGATAGCAGTAAGTATGATTGTTAATCAATCTCTTTGGTGGAAACCTCCCCGACCAATCTTCTATTGAAGTCTAATGGTTGGCCTAGAAAATACTCAATAATAATACTAGAAAATACTAGAAAATATAATGCATTTCCAACAGTGCCATATAAATATATCAAGGACCCTTACTTGACTTTTGATATTATACTTTTTTGTGTATTATGTATTATGCTGTAACTGTGTTTATGCTGTTATTGCATTTGAGTCTCACCAATTTGTTTTTGTACATGAATTTTACCATTTTGTTGTTGTAGAAACACACCGTTGCTTAGTAAAGTTTAATAAGTTTACACAAAATCACAGATGGTAAAGAATTGCAGATAAAATCAGCCTGATCAAAGGCTTGCTAAAACAAATTGAAAATTGTCAGGGGGAAAAGCCTAACTATAGGTCTAAGATGTATAGCAAATAAATGATGTTAATGGGAAAACACTAAATACATTGTTTTATATTTAAAATGTTATTTTGCTATTTAAACAGATGGGATACCTTCAGCTTGAAGAACTTTACTGTGAAGATAATCCATTGCTTCAGAAAAACCCAGTTAGTGCCATACAAGAAGATGATATTCTCACTCTTAAGGTTATTAATACAGAAATACATGATCAAGAAACTATTGGTTTAGCATCAGTGGTGAAATCCAATTTTTTTTTACTACTGGTTCTGTGGGCGTGGCTTGGTGGGCATGGTGTTGCTTGGTGGACATGGTTTGGTGGGGGTGGCAGGGGAAGGATAGTGTAAAATCTCCATTCCCGCCCCACTTCAGGGGAAGGATACTGCAAAATCTCTATTCCCACCCCACTCTGGGGCCACCCAGAGGTGGTATTTACCGGTTATCCGAACTACTTAAAATTTCTGCTACCAGTTCTCCAAACTGCTCAAAATTTCCGCTACCAGTTCTTTAGAACCTGTCAGAACCTGTTGGATTTCACCCCTGTTTAGCATGATGTTTTTCCTAGATTTCAAATTTATATTTTGGTATTCAAACAATTTCGGATAACTATTTTGTAGCCTGGTAGTATATGTTGAAAGTAATTGTTAATTATATGAGTACTGTATATTAGTTTTCAGGTTAAATGGATTGAAATGATTTAGCATAGTACTAAAATCCTTAATTGTATGAGTTTGAGATGATTAAAACATCAATTAAAACAGTGGTTGGGTTGAAGTATAGTCCTAAATTATCCTTTGTTCTAAACATGGGCCAGTGAACAATTGTTTTCATGTAACATCAAACCATGTAAGTCATGATTTATGAAATAAACTAGATGGGTTCACACTAAAATAAAAGAAGACATCTTATAACTCAGTAAAATGTATGAATAAGCCAAAAATTCAGAAGGAAGGAGCATTTTTGCTATACACTATTTATTAAATGTAAATGCTATCCTCTCAGGAGGAAGAAAACTTTTAAGGAACGGGTGGTAAGGTAAAGTTAAATGTTCCCCCACACATGTGTGCTAGTCATTTCTGGCTTTAGGGGTGGTGCTCATCTCCGTTTCAAATCCAAAGAACCAGTGCTGTCTGTGGTCATGTGGCCGGCATGATTAAACGCCAAAAGCGCATGGAGCGCTGTTACCTTCCCACCAAAGTGGTCCCTATTTTTCTACTTGCATTTTTTACGTGCTTTCGAACTGCTA
>JANHZT010001559.1:71640-85263 GCA_032468215.1 Stegonotus admiraltiensis | reverse complement strand
CCTCCGGAGGCCAGAAATGGCCTGTTTGCTGGCTTCCTGTGGGCCCAGAAGGCCTGCAAATCAGCTGGCCGGTGCGCGCATGTGTGCCAGAGGTGAGCTCGTGTGCCCACTGATATGACTCCGCGTGCCACCTGTGGCACCAGTGCCATAGGTTCGCCATCACGGCTTTAATCAGCGGCAAGTATATATGCATGGCTATATTAGTATTGAACTGGTCAAGATCAGAGCTCCTGACAATTTCTTCATAACAAGCCCTCTTTAAAGCAGCAGAAACAGGCCAGGTGAGAGTTCATCTTTTCTGACCAAATGACAGCAATCACCTTGTCTTCATTTGGCTTTCTCTGCCAATTTACCAGAGAAACTGCTGTGCCTTTTCAACAGGTATCAACTGTGCCAAGAACAAATCTCAACTGTTTTTTTCCCAAAAGACAATGCTTTAAGTAGCCTATCATGTTGCAGAACAGGAAAAAAAATCCAAGAAAAGTAGATCCAGCTAAAGTTGCAGAGTATGTTTAGTAGCATTGGAATTTAATGCACTGATGAATCTTTGCTATGGGCAGAGACAGGCAGTTTTGTTTTTTCTCACAGTAACAGGTTTCAAAAAAAAAATGGTTGGCAAGGAAACTCATGTCTAGCTGGGCACTTCCTGATTACATTAGCATAGCCCATCCCACTTCGAACAAACGCCCAGCACAACCTCATTTTAATTCTGGATCCAGGCCAAAAGCATAAGCACTACAATGAATATAAGGAGGAGAATGATTGCAAAGAGAGCCATAAACTGTAATAGCACTGGGATATATTTCTGTACTAATGCTGTCTATAAGACTTTAGATACTTACACAGTTGAAAATATACTTAGCGAGCAAGCAAATGGGCTGTGTTTGTCTTGTGGTCTGAAACTATAATCTGATAGAAGCTTCACACAAATCTGGTGCAATTCCATAGAGGTGTTTTTTTGTTCTTCACAGAAAAAGGAATATACAAAGGGAAGCATGACAGGAGCAAAGAGGAAACAGGAAAATGCCATATGGAGGAAGATCCATGCCTTTCGCTACAAAAACTTCAAACTCTGGTGTGTAAGCAGGCTGCCTTTTTTGGAGTGGGCATCACACTATTGTTGGAAAATGGACCTGCTCCCTGATACAGTTTCTGGGATGATGTTGGCAGTTCAACAGGTGACGCAAGGTACTGTGTTAAAAACTGTCAGTGACTTTTATTGTTTAAATTGAACTGTTGTCGCCTAGAAAGTAGAAGTTCTGTTTGCTTAGTTATTATTTTTTTTAATAAAGGAGATGGGCACTTTTGCATTTCCAAACCTCTATGTATGTCTTGAAGCATCTCCCATTATATTTATTGGGGCTTATTTTGGGTGATTTTAATTTTAAGTGGGAATAATTACTTTTGATTGTGTTAACTTAAAACAGTTTTATGGGTAAGGTTTATAGTGTCCCCCTATAACTTGTACACATGTACACACATATACTCATTGTAGTGGTTGATGTGGCTTGTCTTTCCATTTCTTCTTTTCATATCTGCAAGAGGTTTAGCTTTGTTTTTATAAAAGAAAGGCCTATTTTAATAGTAGTTTATTAGGCAACCAGTTACATAATCTTGTTACTTATATTTTATTTGTGGTTGAGAAACTGCATTGTGCAACATCAAAAAGAGGATTACAGATATCTAGCATTACGCCCTTTGATTTAAACCTAGTGAAAAGACTTATGCTTTAGGTTGAAATTATTCTGAAATTGTGTGTGTGTGTGTGAATGTTGTAAAACACTGTTTATGAATATTCAGCATTTCATCCTTAGTATAATTTTTCTTCCTCAAATTATAAAAACAATAAAATAAAAAATTATTACTTTGAGCATTATCTGGTATTCCTTTGAAAATGGTAACTTTCAAGCCATAAACTTTTTGAGTGTAAAAGGCCAAGGTTGTGATGCTTTATTTTTAATATCCTGAACTACTCTGTATCATCTTCTTCATGATATCTTTTCTTGGAGAGCTAAACAAAGATAGCACTCCAATTCAGTTAATCACCATTGATAAGAATAATCCTGGCTTATATATAAGGCTATTTGTGTGTGTGTGCAGGTGATAGATCAAAAACTGCTACAATAGCTAAAGATTTCTCACATTACGGCATTTTGGGGGATTTTTGCATGGGATCACATATTAAAATGGAATATAAATCCTTCAGAAGCAAAGACTTTCTGATGGCTGCTTTTTTCAGACTTCTTAACAGCTTGGTCTAGTTTTCATTCATGCCTTGAAAATTATAAGCACTCCTTTAATTGAATTATTCTGCAGCTGGAATCATCCAGTTTGTGTACGTACTTGTACTTTTGGAATAATTAGTAACATCTGCATTGGCATGATTTAAGTTGAAGACCTTAATACTGTAGTACTATAAAGAATCATGTTCCCTGATATATTGATACAAAGAATAGCGCATTAAATGGTGCTAGTAATGACATTTTAGAAGCCAACTAAAATAATGAGCTTTTAAAAAAAGGCAACATGGGTACTTATTTCTGTCCTTTCTGTGAACTTCCATAGAGCAGGGTTTTTACTAGTTATGGTAGCTTCCCCCAATTTAATTCTTTCCAGATGTGCTGGGACTACAATTCCCAGAATTCTCAGTCAGTGAGAAAGGCACCAGAGGAATGGAAGAGTTAAACTTTAAAAAAACGTATGTGATACTGGAAAAAAATGTGATTTCCTTAAAAACATAGAGACTGATTTATGTACTTAGATTTATCTAGTTCAGTGCTGTTTACTCTGAGTTTGTTTCCTAACCAGGTCATAAACATTCCCCAATAAGTGTTTTATATCATATGTTCCATGACATTGCTTTTTGTTATAAACCCAGCCTATAGCTAATGCAACCAAAAGTTAGGAAGTAGAATGCCCAGTTAGGAAGTAGAATGTTCCCTCTTATCCCCAACATACGTTTTTGCTGTGAACTCAATTTAAAATAATTCAGATTGATTAATAATACGGTCATGGATTGGCATTTATCTAACTTTTGGCAACCGGGTTGCTGCTTTGGGTTATTGTAGGTACCAAAACATACACAGGTTTCTTATATAGGTAGTTCTTCACTTATGTCTGGTTGATTAATGGGTGTTCAAAGTTATGATGGACCTACCTTGGGGCTATTAAGACCTAGATCAAAAGTTCTGAAAGTTGAGCCTCCTATGGTTATATGACTGCATTTTGAGCACACAGCATCACAAATGCATTTGCAGTTGTTTACAGCACCCTGCAGTCAGATGACCACATTTTATGATGGTTGTACTGAAAATGGGCACTTCCAAATTTTGGCAAAACCATGCCCATAGCAAACCATGGTGTTTGCGTAATGATTCCTGCAAAAAAAGTTGTAAAATTGGGATGGTCACATGACCAACCTATTTTACAACTGTCACAACTTATGACTTTACTGGGAAGACTCTGTTAAGGTCATATGATGAGGACTACACACACACACACACACACACACACATATCAGGGGTGAAACATTACCGGATCTGGCTGGATCACCCAGTCCAGTAGCGATCTTGGCTGTTAGTTCGGTGATCCAGTAGTGATGGCGGAGCGAAGCTCCTCCCACCCGCCTGGGTGTCATTACTTCCTGGTTTTAACCAGGAAGTAATGTGTTTTTTACCTTCTGCATATGCGCAGAAGGTCTGTGCACACACATGATGTGCGCATGCATGTGCGAGTGAAGTGAGTGTGTGCTCAGTGTGTGCACGCATGTGCGAGTGAAGCAAGCACACATGTGGGTTTCTAACCCTCAAAATAGGTTTTATGTTTGTAGCTTGTACTGTTTTTATTACTTTGGGGAGATGAGCAGAATGGCCTGTCCTTTGCTTCTGCCATGTGCTGTTGCTGACAACAACAGTTGTTCAGAACAGAACTCACTAGTTATCAGTTGTTTGTTTCCATTTCTCTCTATGCTTCTTGCCAGGTTGCAGGCATAGAGATGGGCATGGGATAAAGCAGGAGGGAGCTGTATAGCAGAGAGAGAGAACCACCAGTGTGCCTTGCAATCCCTTCTCTGCCCCTGTGATCTGTGAGATAAGTGTTTCTGAAATGGCCAGACTCTCAAGATCTGACAGGTGACTAACCTATTCAAAACATTCACCTACGCTTGCCTAACTGTGCTTTACCAGCCCTGTTGAGGAGAGTGATAGGTGTTTGTTTTTCCTACCTGCAGTTGATGCTTGATAGAATCCGCTAGTTGTTTCCCTAAACTTGTCCCACATTAAACATTTTAAGGATAGCATCACTTACTGGCCTCATTAATGAGGCAGTCTAGGGCTCATCCATTGGGACTGCATAATTTATTATCATATATATCTGCCAAATCAAAAACTGATGGATTGAAGGGTGCAGTTCTGTGGCTGTGCCCTCTGACTAGCAATACACTTTACAGCAGAAATTTAGTTCCATCAGTTGCAGTCTACCTTTTTCGTTAAATCTGAAAATATCAGGTGTTAAAACTGGGAAATTTCATGAAAATCATCTACTTTACCACCACATTGGCTTTTTAACTGTTGAATCACATAAGTTACTTATAATTGTTACTCTTGAATGTTCCTCACATGTACTTCTGCTAAACCAGGTCTCCTCAATGTTGTGATAATGCATATGATTTTTCTTATTTGGACACAAAAATCACTGACTATCATCCTGTTGAATTTGGCCCACTGTTCAAGTTTGTTGAAGTCATACAGTATTAAACTCAGATAAGGTATTAAAGTGCTAGCTAATATAACTAGTTTGGTGTAATAAGCATTGCTTTGATTACATTCTCTAAAGCAGGGATGTCAAACTCAATTTCATTGAGGCCCGCACAAGGGTTGTGTTTGTCGTCGGGCTGGGGTGGGCATGGCCAGGGTGGGCATGGCCAGCTCAACGTCACTCATATTGGGGTGCCTGTGGTGGCCCAGGCACTCTGCCAGCAAAAACAGACTCCCGAGCTCCGCTTTTGGCTGCGATGGCCTCCTGCAACCCTCTGCCAGTGAAAATGGAGCTCAGGAGGGCCTCCCGCATCCCTCCGGAGCTATGTTTTCACTGGCAGAGGCACCACGGCCCTGTCCTTCACTGTTTCCAGGGCAGCCCCATGGGCCAGATCTAAGCACTCCATGAGCTGGATCCGACCCCCAGGCTTTGAGTTTGACACCCCTGCTCTAAAGAGTTGGATAACACAAATCTGAGGATGGAATGCTGGGAGACCCCAGTGGGTATTTCCCAGAACCATGATCCAGAATGCAGGTTAATGACCTCCTTCAGGATATGTTTTTAAAAAAAAAACCAATTGTAAATCTACTAACCTGCAGTACCATATGCTGGTCTGTAATAACTACTTTATGCATCTTGCTCATCAGGATATCGTCAGAATTTTTTCATATGTGTTATTGACATCAAGGAACATTATGTCCATATCATTATCTTGGTCTAGTAAACTAATCAGTCACTTGTAAAAAAAAGAGAAGGCAGTTTGATGTGACCTATTATTGATAAACTCATGCTAATTCCTGATAGTAATAATTTTATCCTTTTTTAAACGTTCATGGATGTGGTGCTTGACAATCTATCCTAATAAATTGTCCTGTAAAGATATTTAAGGTAATTGATTTGAAGTTTTCAGGTCTTTCTCTTTTTGGAATATGAGGATTATGTTTCTTCTCTAGTTTTCTGACATCTCACTTGTCTAGAGAATTCCAGCTGGTGATGATTAGATTACACCTTCCAGTTTCCCCAATGGCTGGAGTGTAATTTGTCTGCCTTTACAATTTGTATAGGGTAGCAAGGAGAGTACATCTTTATCAGTCTTGGCACAGAATGTGTAATATATAAAAGCCAATGAACCACAACGAAAAGTTAATGTGGGAAGATGGGATTAAAACACCTCAAACATTAATTCTCAAATCTGCAACATAAAACAAGTAGCAAGGACACTCTCTTTAAGAGACTGGTAGAAATGAATCCTCTCTCCAAAGAAAATTGGTAATGTTCATGGGAGCAAGTAAAAAAAAAACACCTGCAGAAAAACAACTTATTCATTTTGCCCCTTGTAATTAAATCTCAGTACTTCAACTTTTCACATCTTTCCTGTCTGTCAAAGTATCCTCATCTGTTCTTGTCGACCACAGTCACTTATGTCTTAAGTAGTGTTTTCTCTGCTTGCCAGTATTTGCCCTCCCGAGTCCTCTTCTGTATTAAAACAGCTCCCTTTCAAGCATTTCTTACCTGATGAACCATTGATTGATATCATCCAAATTAGCTTCTAAACACAAAGAACCATAGCCAAGCAATATATTTCAAAACCTCTCTCTGTCTGCTGCAAATGTTGATAAGCAATCAAACACATACAATAGTTACCATTCTCCTAGCCTAGGCATGTGTTCTGCTAATGTAATTGGTAAAGAATTGAGATTTAAGGCATATATTAAAGATACCGTGAGGTCAGTTCTTTTGCTTTCCTGGTAGAATTATGGAATAGAATACAAAAATTAGCAGTACCTGGATGGATTCAATCTTTGGTTAGTTATGATAGTTTTGAAATAAATTAAAGTGTATTGGTGTATTCTTCCTTCAGCAAAATCATATATAATAAACGAAAGACTGTTTCCACCCATGAGAGGTATCTTTGAAAAGGATATGAACTGGGATATTTTAATTTGCAATGTGCAAGTAGTTGAACTTAAATATTGTAAATGAATATATTATTTTAACTTTTTTATTATCATATATTATTTTACTTTTAACTAAGTAGATTTTTCCAATTAGACAGTTCTATAAATCTCTGAACCATTTTCTTATCCAAGAAAAGTTATACAAACTGTTCCAATAGAATGGCAAAGGTAAATTGTTTTACCTTTACACAACATGAGAGATTCATGCTGTGGCATCATTGATTGAGCTATGATTAGAGAAGTAATTAATTGTATATGTTAACTTGATTGGAGTTTACTAGATTCCAAAACAGTTGTTTGACCAGATATTTTGACTTGAGAATAAAATAGAATTGTTTTATATCTGATTTTTCTCTCAATCACCTTCTCCAAGATTATAGGCTATAGGTGCCAGAGAGAGGTTTATCTTAATCCCCAGATTCCTTTGAAGCTGTTCATTTTAAATAACATAATTTATTAATATATATTTAAAAAGTTTTCACTAGTTCTTATCCCTGCTCTTTAGTAATTTCCACTAAATTAAAAGCACCTAATCTGTGCTTTTAGAATTTTCTAGCAAAGGATTTAGTCATAATCTATAGGACAGAGCCCATCAGCTACCTAATGAACCCCTCTATCTTTTCTATCTCTTCTTATGGGTTTCTTAGAAAGCCAATGAATTTAAAGCCTTCATAAGTTGGCAAAGGCATTATTTCTTGGGCCACTAATACACATGCTTGAAATGTGTACTTTTTAAAAAAAAAATCAGAGAAATGGATCATGTGTATTCATGAGAGCTTCATTCAATCTAAATGCAACTAAAACTCTTCAGTTTGTCTGCAAGGGGAGAAAGGATGCATCGTTGAAATTTTGAATTAAATTTCCTCAAATAGATTAACTTACAGCATGTGTCTAAAATCTAGAACCCATGACTCTGGTGGAACTGAAATGTAACCAGTTTTATAAAATACTTTTTATAATACAAAATATCATAAAACATTATGATCAACTCCTGATGTTTGATTGTGATAAACAGTTCATCATGGACTACTTTCAAGGTAGATGCATTTTTGTATATCTCTCTGAATTTTAAAGAAATTTTCCAATGGAGACAGTACATTAGAAATTCTGACATTATTGAAAACATTGAGGAATATGGTAAGGAAATATCTCTGAAATAATGACTGAACAAGACATGGGTTGTCTAGAAACTTCTTGAAATTTTAGAAGGTAAGGATTAAAAAGCTGGGGAATCATTTGAGTTAAAACTGGAAAGGAATATTCTTTGTAAATACTAGCATTTTTGTTAGCTGTGTTGGCTCTCTAATTCTACAGTGCATCACCTGCAGGAAGTTAGGAATGTTTACATTTTTCTAAAATTGGTTGGATTAAATATTTAACGGTGCATTTCTATACTTGTCTACTCAAACAAAAAATGCTGTTAAATTTAATTAGATATACTCCATTGGACTGAGCTCTAGTTTAAACCGAGCTTGGTTTTAACTGGATTTTTAAAATTGATGTCCTTAATGTGCACTAGTTGTTCCAAGTTGTGGTGCCTCCCAGGTGATTTTTAATGTTTTTTTAGAGGGTTAAATTGGCCAGGGCCAAAATCAAAGAGCCTGAGATCAAATAAGTTCCTTATTTATTTATGCATCTCCTACCTTTATTATTTTTCATAAATAGCTCAATCATCCTCCTGGGGTGCCCCCATACCATTTACTGACCCCCATCAGAGTCTAACTCAGTTCCAGCAGTAACAACTAGGTCTTTATGGCCTTCTGGAAGTCTAAAAGGTGAGGTCCTGTTGGATCAATTGGGGGAAGGCATTCCACAGGATGAGGTGACCGCAGAAAAGTATGCTTCTTAGGTCCCACTAGGAGGCGATGTTTCAGGAAGGACCTGGAGCATGTACCAGTTAAGAGATTGGATGAAGCTTCTTCGATGAGAAGCAAAACGTCTTCAAAGAAAAACCAGAAAGTCCAATTGCCTCTTGAAAAAGTACCTTTGGGACAACCATGACCTGAATGACTGAGAATCTCTATAGTCATTAAGAGATTGGATGTATCTTTAAAACAAATTTAGAAGATTCCCCTTGCTCCTAAATTAAACCTTGTTAGGCTTTTGATTTTTTTTAAAATTATAGAATACAAGGCCAAATTCCAGATTATAAGAATGACTAATGTGCTCCTTAACCCTGGATGTTGTTTTAAGTATTGTAGATTTTTTGCCCTTGTAGTTATAACCTTGAATACGGGAAACTTGGAAATATTTCTCAGCAAATTGCATTGGAGTTTGGTTTGGCATTTGTCCTGATTACCACAGCATCCCCCCCTTTTTTTTCCTGTTGTTGTTTCTGTCCCAACTTCATTAAAGTTCATTACTTGGCATTTTCTGCAACTAGCAATAATATAGCCAGAGGTTATTTTCTTGGCAGGTATACTATGGTTAGTGGTTAGTGTTCTATCATATAGTACAGCAGTAAGTAGTAGCATTCTAAGTATTCCAAGATAACAAAGGAACATATTGTGTACGGACATCATATTAGCGTGATATTCTGGTGCACGCTAATAAAACTCTTGATTTGTGCATTACTTTCTCTCTTTGCTTTTCCTTTATATGATTTATATAAACAATTTACATGCTTTTCCATTATGTAATTTAGACTATTCATTCACTCATTTAGATCTTGACAGAATGAGTAACTTTGCACGTATCTTTCTTTAGACAGAATAAGGTGTAACTATAATTTATCTCGCTTTTTCTCATAACCTGTCCTTGTATTTTTTAATATTGGATTTAGGGTATTAGATCTGGGTTGCAAATATATGGTAAAAAAGATATAGGGCTAGTTTGAGAAATGGTGTAGCCTTATACAAAAATATTGGAATCTGGAGTAAGTCATGTGTGTGCAATATCATGCAATGCCATTAATTATTCCAAATAACAAACACTTTCAAGGGCCAAAAAAGATTTTTATTATAAAGATCTTTATATTTATTGCAGGAAATGTGAATTTTCATAATACAACTATTATACTTCATGACTTCTTAAAACAGTCCTAGAAGGGAATTCTTCCCATCAGTTGTGTTTATATTTTCATAATGGCTTATATTATATCTTGTTCTCCAAATTTACCTTTTCTACAGGACTGGCTTTTGCTATTCTATCATCAGTGCATCCGGTGTTTGGTTTATATGGATCATTCTTTCCTGCTATTATTTATGCCATATTTGGAATGGGTCGCCATGTTGCCCCAGGTAAGTTATTTCTAAGTCCTAGTGGTTCAGTTTGTGTACTTCCTTTACATCAGGGGTGTCAAACTCAAGTCATCACGCCATCGTCACGTGATGTATTGGGACTTTTTTTCTCCTTCGCTAAACTGGGCGTGGGCATGGGCGTGGTCAGTGTGTGATGCATCCGGCTCGCGGGCTGGGAGTTTGACAGCCCTGTTTTATATCAACATTCTTTCCCTCTTTCGTCCCCCTTCTTTTTCCTTTTTCCTTTTTCCTATTTATGAAATTTTGGGGGAAGTATGTGAAACAAGTTTAAAATGAGGACCTGGTTTGTGGGGGCAATAAGCTGACTTTGTATAAAATATACAAAAGTATGAAGGCTATTGCTTAACGCATTGTAAGCCGCCCTGAGCCTCCAGAGAAGGGCGGCATATAAATTAAATTAAATTAAATTAAAATAAATAAATAAATAAAAATATTCAAAATTATATTTCCTTCTTAAAATTCCTGGAGTTGAGGTATAGGATTGCTATTCACTTTATATGATTAAGTCAATAGTAGGTTCATGAGATCCCTTATTTAGGTCTCTTCCCCCCCCCCCTTTTCTTTCCTATGAAATTGTTCATATAGCTCAAAAGAGTCACTCAACGTATTAGCAGTAGATGCCAAAATTTTAAACAGCGCTCTTACCCAGCCCTACTTAGAGATTGACTCTCTTGCTTATAGTGAATACAGTACAGGTGGTCCTCGATTTACAGCAGTTCATTTAGTGACCATTCAAAGTAACAAACGCACTGAAAAAACTGTTTTATGGCCATTTTTCACCCTTACAACCTTTGTACCATCCCCATGATCATGTGATCAAAATTCAGAATTCAGATTGGCAGCTGGTTCATACTTGTGACCATTGCTGTGTCCCAAGATCAGGCGATCCCCTTTAGCGACCTTCTGACAAGCAAAATCAACGGGGAAGCCCGATTCACTTAACAACCATGATACTAATTTATCAACTGCAGTGATTCACTTAACAATGGTGGCAAGAAAGGCTGTAAAATGGGGCAAAATTCATTTAACAAATGTCTCACTTAACAACAGAAATTTTGGGCTCAATTGTGGTCATAAGTTGAGGATTAGCTGCAGTGGTGGGATTCAGCCAGTTCGCACCACTTCGGGAGAACCGGTTGTTAACTTTCTGAGCAGTTTGGCAAACTGGTTGTTGGAAGAAATCTTAGGGCAGAGAACCGGTTGTTTAATTACTTGGATCTTACCACTGATTAGCTGTATGCTTTTCCACTGAGTAACAATCTTACTTCTCTTTTAATATCTTAGTATGTAATGAAGCCCAACAGGCACGGGTCAGTCAGGTTTGTTGCACTCTTCTGTATTTTATTTATTCTGAAACAGTGACAGTCTTCAACTTAATAATTAAAGACATTGACTTTTTAGAATGTGAAGCAGGCTTATTTCATAGAAGAAACCATCTGGTCTTAGTTGTAGAAAACAATGGAGCTGGGTATGGGGTCATGTCTCCCATAATTCGATATGGGTTGAACATGACGTAGGGGGAAGGTAAAGAGTTGTGTCTTTCTGATATTGGGGACGGTGTCTCTTCACTTAAAATGCAGAGCTGTATAGAACCTCACACAAAGCTAAACCCTCTGGGGCTGAAAATCTCAACTACATGCACATTCTCCTTGGTTGTTATGCTTTCTGAGAAGCCGTTGTGTTCTTTTGAGTAATTGTGTGGCTCTTTGCAAATAGCCTGTGTGCCAAAAGTGCATTCAACATTACATTTAACAACTCTGTGGGAGCCATGTGGTCTGCTCGGATAGCAACCTCCCATCCAAAATACATAGAATTTGCATCGGAATGTATCCAAAGCATTTTATTAAAGCTCTCTTGCCACTCACTGGCATGCTAGATTTGAATTTTGTGGCGAGTTCCTTGGAAGTGATGATAATGTTGAGTCAGCAAAATACATGTTATGTAGTTATTTCATTTTAAGTGTAAAAATTGCCCAACTGGGACACGATGCACTATTGGTTTCATTAAAAAAGGCATTTATATTATCTTATACTTTGAAAAAATGTTGGATGCACTTTGATTTTTTTAAAGTGGTAAATATCTGCTGCTGTTACAGTATTTAGTTTATCTTTAAATGAAATAAGAATCAGAAGGATGAAAGAATTCTGTTGAAAGCCATGTTCTGAAACAGTAGCAAATATTAAGATAAGTTTTTAATTGCTATGTTTTCTTAAGGATCTGTTGGTTCATTAAGACCGTGTTTGTTGTAAAAGTCTCAGATATATCAGAGATGAATAGCCCAAGGCCTCAGGGCTATACAGGGGCTTCAAAATCCTTGACTTTACTTCTCAAGATCTTTAAGAGTTTGACTAGAGGAAGGAAGGAAGGAAGGAAGGAAGGAAGGAAGGAAGGAAGGAAGGAAGGAAGGAAGGAAGGAAGGAAGGAAGGAAATTAAAGAATGACCATATTAATGATACTTAATTTTAAATAAAGCAAATATAAATTAAATTAAATCTTTCTATGACTTTTTTTCTACAGGTACCAGTTTTCATAATTTTTAGTTAGCATACTTGTTGGCTGTGCTATAAAAATTGTGCAATTAATAGCTCTACCCTTTAGGAAGGGGCCGTATAAGAAGACATTCTTGCATCTATGACTGATGGATGCAAATTTAGTCCATAGAAAAGGGAAAGGTGTGTTTTTCAGGCTAAACTATTTGTCCACCTTGGTCTGTAGTGTGTGCCTGAGAAGTCTTTTCTGTTACATGCTGTTTCTTTTATACACACAATCAGCAACTGATTTCTCATGCAAAGAACCAGTTTCCACCTATGGTATTATAGACTATTTCTTTTCTCTTTATTTTATGCTAACATTTATGAAGTCTAGACCACTTGTGGACATCAAACTATCCCTGGATTTTTAAAAAAAAAATTCAGATAAGCTTCAGCACAAGGATTGCATATATATGCAGTCATATGACTCATGTATATGCAAAAAACAGTGAACAGTTTGTTGCCTAGAATTTGTATAATGTACAATGGAGTTCTCAATATGAAAATGAATGCTCATCACAAGAGGAAATGTATAAAGGTGATGTTTGCCGAAAGCAAAATGATGATGATGTTATCCATTCAGTCTTGTCTTACTCTTGGCGATTCTCTGAGCCAGGTCTCTTCACATCTTCTGATCTTTGCCCTACATCTACGCTCTGGCTGGCATCAGCTCTGATGGTGGAAAGAAAAATATGCCAGGAAGACTTAGTGCTTAGGATATCTGGATATAGCTATGGCATTTTGACAATAATTAGAATTCAATCAATCAGTTAATAATTCAATATCACTATATCTCACAACTTTCAGAAGTTCAAAATGGTTATAAAACATAACATGTTCAAAGAATTCAAGTTCATATTAGAATTAGTTGGACATAGTCTGGAATCATAGGGCTATGGTTTATTTAACCATGATTTTGTTAAATGTTCTATAAATGAAAAAAGATCAAACATCATCATAATAAGACATGTTAAAATGCAGAGGTTGGGTTCATGCAACATGTCCTGTCCAAATCAAGCAAACTGAATCATGGCTTAGCTCTGTGATGGCGAACCTATGGCACAGGTGCCACAGGTGGCACGCGGAGCCATATCGGTGGGCACGCGAGCTCAGCTCTGG
>JANHZT010001559.1:49911-60117 GCA_032468215.1 Stegonotus admiraltiensis | reverse complement strand
TGCCGCCCTTCTCCGGAGACTCAGGGCGACTTACAATGCGTTAAGCAATAGCCTTCATACTTCTGTATATTTATACAGAATCTATATATTTATACAAAGTCAGCTTAAAAACCTTGTGCCCTTTCCGTGGCTTGCTTGGCCACTTTATTTCAAATCACATCTACTGTATGTATGTACAGGTAGTCCTCGAGTTACAATCATTCATTTAGTGACTGTTCGAAGTTACAAAGGCTCTGAAAAAAGTGGCTTATGACTGTTTTTCAAATGTACAACCAAGTGATCCCCTTTTGCGACCTTCTGACCAGCAAAGTCAATGGGGACGCCAGATTCACTTAACAGCCGTGTTACTAACTTAACAACTGCAGTGGTTCACTTAACAACTGTGGCAAATAGAGGTGGTAAAATGGGGCAAAACTCAATCGAGCCTAAAATTTATGTTGCGAAGTGAGACATTTGTTAAGTGAGTTTTGCCCCATTTTATGCTCTTTCTTGCCACAATTGTTAAGTGAATCCAATGCAGTTGTTAAGTTAATAATACGACTGTTAACTGAATCTGAGTCAGGCCTGGAAGACAATCGGGTTTCCTCATTGATTTTGCTCGTCAGAAGGTTGCAAAAGGTGATTATATGACCCGAGACACTGCAGCCATCGTAAAGATGAGTCAGTTGCCAATTTTGATGACATGACCATGCAGACTGATGCTGCAACAGTCGTAAATGTAAAAAACGGTCATAAGTCACTTTTTTCAGTGCCGTTGTAATGTCTAATGGTCACTAAAAGAACTATTGTAAATTGAGGATTATCTGTACTAATGGAATACTTCTTTCACACAGAATCACTATAGGGACACCAATGAAACGGAGCAAAACTAATCAATCAACAAACAAGCAAGCAAGATGCAAGATAGGCCAGTTAAATTATTCTAACATTACAAAAAGCATGGTGGCATTTGAGGTTGAGGCTTGCATACATGATTTCTTGCATATCAAGAAATTAAACTGATGACTGAGCTCAAATTTAAATTTAAATTTGATCCAGATCAGGGGTGTCAAACTCATGGCCCATGGGCCGGTTGCATCATGCACTGGCCATGCCCACCCCCGGTTTAGTGAAGGGGAAAAAAGTTGTGATATGTTACGCAATGACAACGTGTCATCACAACTTTGACACCCCTGATCCAGATCATTCTCTTAGCCTTACGCTAACAGTTTAACAGTTTTTAAGAGCACAGAACTGAGCACATAATTGTTAAATAAATTCAGTCAGTTTTCAGAATTGGACACAATTGAACCGAATAAGAACAAAAATATTAAGTACCTATAATACATGGCCCTTTGTAGGTTCTAATGATATTTGTAATAGTAGAATGATGTACAGTACAGCTGGTTTCTCTGGGATATTCATTTAATATTCACAACAGTTTTGCCACATTCTTCAGTGTGACATTTTCTGCCACCTAAAAGCGTCCTTACATTTGCAGTATTCCAGCTCCAAGGTCTCCACCTTTGAAGATCCTCCCTGAAATAGTGACAGAGGCTTTCGGAGTTGCATTAGTTGGTTATGTGGCATCTCTAGCTCTGGCCCATGACTCTGCTCAAAGATTTCATTACTCTGTGGATGATAATCAGGTAAAAAATAATAATTTGCCTTCAGGATGTATTTATTTGGGGACGATGGTATAAGAGATGGGAAGGCAAGTTGAGTTCAATTGAGGATATTTGATTCTACGGGACTTTGATCTAGCCCCTTCCTTATTTTTTTAAATAAACTTTTTCAGGAGTTCTTGGCTCATGGCCTCAGCAATGTGATCCCTTCATTTTTCTTTTGCATACCAAGTGCAGCAGCCATGGGACGAACCGTACTTCTGTACAACACTGGAGCAAAAACACAGGTATTCCTACTGCCATGATGGATGGGTGGAGATAGTGGCCTATATAGAATGATTATTCAACTCAGAGACAAGTATTAGCTTTTAATACATCATCTTTAAAAGTCCTGCAAAGAACCAGATCAGCATGGGGAAGAGACTTTAAAATTTATAGTATTTATTAATTGGGTGTTTAGAGCAGAGTCATATTTATGAAAGAAATGTATTGCTGTGGAAAACAGCAATTCCTTTCCATTTCTTACTTATTTGCCAAAATGATGCTCCATATGTTGGAGAAACTTTTGACACAAAAATCATCACATAGTCCCTTTTTTTTAATATGTAAAAGAAGAAAAGAGAAAGGAAAAAAAAATGACAAGTGATACTTGTTTTTGATGACAGTCATGTATATTCAATAATGTATCATCCAATGTAAAATTCTTGAAGACAAAAGAAAGTTTACTTAAAATGAAGAGTGAGTTGGTTCTCTACAGTCTGCAGGGTCCTTGGTGCTTTCTGATCTTGGTTGTCTTCTTGCAGGCATTTCACTATCAAACTAGGTAATACCAGGGGTGAAATTCAGCCGGTTCTATCCGGTTCGGGTGAACTGGTAGTGGCGGCTGTGGGAGACATCACTTTTTTGTGATGATTTTAAGCCTCTGCGCATGTGCAAAAGGCTTTGCGCATGCACAGACGACGGAGTGTGAAAGTGAAGCAAGTGTGTGCGTGGCGTACGCATATTTACAAACCGGTAGGGAAGGTAAGTGAATTTCACCCCTGGGTAATACCATACTCCACCGCTTGATATACAGCTTGATCATGATTTATCACAAGTTCTCCATCTGAAGACTTCCAGATAGATATACTGTATTAGAACAATATTTCCCAGATTTCCCACAATGGCCAAAAGCCATGGGAGCTTCCAAGAGATGGTTTTGTTACGTATGCATCTGTACAAATACAAATCCACCTTGCATGATTTAAATGAAATGAGGGTACCATATATACCAATATCTGTGGATTTCAAAGTTTATACAGATAAAAGTAGACAGCGAACACATTGTTATTTTTTAAAAAATACAACTTTACATCTTTGAGTTTTCATCTTTAAGTTGTTCTTTGGTAGTGTATCTGAAATAACATGTGCCACTTTTGAGTTTATGTTGTATATACTGTTATTTGATATATGCATTTTCTTCTTGAGTAATGTAGGGATACCCTATAATAAGAAAAATTATTTATTTATTCTCAAATGTTTCCAACTACAGAACATGAGAGAGACAAAAGTCCCTTTCTCAACTCTGTTAATTTTTATATGTCTGCAGTGGTTTGTTATGCTCAGCAACTTTGAGAAAACCAAGGACTTTTATTTGTAGGAGTTTTAGAATCTGAATAATATGATATATTTTTCTTTCTGACTCTTTTTAGGTGGCTTGTCTGATATCTTGTATATTGGTGCTTGTGGTTATCTATACAATAGGACCAATGTTATACTGGCTACCCATGGTACAGTTTTTTATATTTTTTTTAAAAAAAATTCTTTTAACTATTAATATATCCTTATTTAATTACTATTCTATTTTTATTATAGTTCTTTATTATCATCATCATCATCATCATCATCATCATTATTTGAATTGCATAGCTATTTAGCTGAAATTATTATTTCTGAAAATAACCATTCCACTTTCTTTGGGATTTCATTAAAGGACACTCCATTGCTGCATGCCGAGAACAAAAAATATGTGGAAAAAGTACTCTTTATTTTGCTTGGATAAGAAGCTTAGATATTGTGTGCCTAATATATAAGATTAAAATAGGCTATAAGACTGAGCTGGGGTTTTTGGCCCCAGCACAAGAACACAATTTATTCTTCCAGTGTATAAACCGTGAAGCACTTTTTTTTTCTTATTTTGCTTAAGAAAGAAAACACTTTTTGTGTAACAAAAGTGCTTGCAAAGGGACTTAGATGAACAGGAGAAAGGAAAGCAACTGTAGGGTAATTTGCTTCAGCTATTAGGTTGGATCTGCTTAGAACTTTGATGAGAGACCACGAAAAATCCCCGAGCTATAGGCTAGATTGGGAAGTTCTTAAAAACAATCTCAGAAGAAAGCAGTCGTTCACCACATCCATATGGCCCAGTGGTGAAATTCAAAACTTTTCCCTACTGGTTCTATGGTTGTGGCCTGGTCGTCATGGCTTGGTGGTCATGTGACTGGGAAAACCAACTATCACACTTTACACAAAAATAACACAAAAGCTACACAACTGACTCACACACAATGCAAAAGCAGCTGAACTTCACACAAAATGGCCCCTGCACCAAGTAGGAACCTAACAGAGAGCTCAAAAACAAACTATTACACTTTACACAAAAATACTGGTTGGGGCAATACCGTGTTTCCCCAAAAATAAGACCCTGTCTTGTATTTTTTGGAATCCCGAAATAAGCAATTGGCCTTGTTTTCAGGGAGGTCTTATTATTTTGGGGCGCGTGGAGCAAGATGGGGCACCTCTTGCCGTCTTACCTGATTTTCAGCTCTGCATCTAAATATTTTTTGGGAAGGGCTTATTTTCGGGGGAGGGCTTATTTTAGCACATGCACTCAAAAGCTTATTGGGCTTATTATCATGGAATGTCTTATTTTCAGGGAAACAGGGTAGGTAGTAAAAAAATGCTTTAAAAAGTAAAAAAAAAAGTTCTGACCATAGCGCGACACAACTGATTGTTGGAACCTTTTTTTATACTCTTTTTAAACATTTTTTTACTATCTATTTGAACCGGTAGTAAAAAAATGCTTTAAAAAAGTAAAAAAAAGTTCAGATAATCAGCTGTGATCCTCGGAACTTTTTTTTTTTTACTTTTTAAAGCATTTTTTTACTACTGGTTTGGACAAACCAGTAGCATTTTCACTACTGCACCCAAACTGCACCCAAACTGCACCCAAACTGCACTCAAACTGCACCCAAACCGGTAGCATTTCACCTCTGATATGGCCATTTGTCATACGTTGTTTTAAGTTTCTGGTGTAAAGACAGGACATCTATACACCAGATGTCCCGTCACCAAGGAAAAAATAAATATTGTTGCCAGAAATCAAGGTGCGCTGAATATAGACTCCAAAAGCCAGCTTTGATTCAGAGGAATTTTTACTTTTTATAATATGCAGAAGAAAATCCCTCTGCTTTCGGTGGAGCTTATTTTTACATATATAAATGCACACAGATTGCAGATTCATTCAAGAAAAATCATAAAGTCCAAGAAGGCTGTCGTGCACAGGTGGAAGATATGATTGCCAGCAGGTCATTATCTTAATCATGAATTGCTTTTGGTTGGCCACCGCTGAAGAAAGGATATATCTGGAGCTTATAAAAATCAACTTGATTAATTAATCCAATTTATCTAGCTGCTGATCTCACCAAAAGCATCTCTGAGCAGCAGACAACAATTGGATAAAAACAAACATTGATCAAATTTTAGTTGTAAAGCTAGATATGGTTCACCTATCACATTGAACCATAATCTTGATTTTCTTAAGGTGCTTGAGTCCAGACGTTCCATATTGCAATGTGGAAATTGTTGCTTGTTGGAAATTGGCATGCAGGCATCCAGGGAATGTCTATCTTACCTATTTTTCTATGTATTAGAAGTATTAAGCTTTTTGTATTTCTACCTTAGTCCTGAAAGTCCAGACAGAGAAAAGGAAGGCTGTAGTTCAGATACTGTATGCCTATAATAGTACAAAACTAAAAAGAATCCTAAAGAAGTATGGAAAATAGGTGAATCTGAATATCAGATCAACCCAGTGGTGGATTTCAAAAATTTTCACTACTGGTTCGGTGGGTGTGGCTGGGGGGGCATGTGACTGTGTGGGCATGGCCAACATGACATCACTCATGCCCACACCCAATCACATGACTCCCCCACCTAGCCACGCCCACAGGAAAAGGTAAGAAAATTTTGGAATTTCCACCTATCTACCCCCGCCCTCCCTTTGCCAGTTGCCCCAGCCCTAGTCCCACTTCCTCTCCCACCACTCTTTGTTTCGGCTGCTTACCTCCCACGGCAGCTGGTCCAGAGTCTGGAAAGGCAAGCTGACCAGAGATTTCAGCGGCCCCCAGCCAGCCGCCACTGCTGGAAAGCGGCTGGCAAAGAAGCCTCCTGCAGGCCACTGAAAAGTACTGGAGATTACAAAAAAACTGCTGCCGTCACCACCATGTTCTTTGTGCATACACATCCCATTGGACTTGCAAGGCAATGGGATGTGCTTGTGCAAAGAACGTGGCGGCAATGAACATGGTGGGCAGGGTGGCAGCCAGGTGACAGGTTTGGGGGGGGGGTAGCCAGCCAACCATCGCTACTGGTTCGGTGACCTTGGCCAAATTTCTGCCAACGGTTTGCGCGAACCGGTGCAAACCGGTTGAATACCACCTCTGGATCTACCTCTTTCTTTTTTTTCCCCCTAAAAAAAATAGCTAGAGTTCTGGGGTAGGACAGAAATAGGGACACATGGTAGATAGAAGTGTAACAATTGCATTCAGCTAAACATATTTAGTTATTTGGTTAATTTTTAATTTTGCATTATGTATATTTGGGAAAGGGAATGAAATATCTATGAATAATATCTGCTCCTGCCTTGTGACCTGCCAGTCCTTTTGCCAAAATAATTCTCCCTCCAGAATAATGAACTCCATCTTGTAATGAATGTCTCTTTCATCCCAGGGTGTGCTAGCAAGTATCATTGTGGTGGGCCTGAAGGGAATGCTGATGCAGTTCCGAGATTTAAAAAAATACTGGAGTGTGGATAAAACTGAATGGGTAAGTAAAGTTGAACTTTACCGCACAATTTTTTCAGGATATGGAGCAGTGGTGAAATTCAAAAATTTTCCCTACCAGTTCTGTGGGCGTGGCTTGGTGGGCATGGCTTGGTGGGGGTTCAAGTGACTAGGTGGGGCAGGGCCAACTTTTTTTTTTTTACTTTTTCAAGCATTTTTTAACTAAAAATGGTTTTAAAAAGGTTCCGACGATCAGCTGTGACAATCAGCTGTGCCCACAATCGTCAAAACCTTTTTTTAAAAAAAATTTAAAAGCATTTTTTTTACTACTGGTTTGGGTGAATAGGTAGTAAAAAATGCTTTTAAAAAGTCAAAAAAAGAGGTTCCAATGATCAGCTGTGATAATCAGCTGTGCCGCACAATTGTCGGAATGTGTTTTTTACTTTTTGAAAGCATTTTTTTACTACCAGTTTGGGCGAATCGGTAGCATTTTTTACTACTGGTTCAGGCAAGCTGGCCCAAACCGGTAGCATTTTACCCCTGATATGGAGTAATCTTAAAAGTTTCATCTCCTTATCCTTGTAGCTGCCCTTAGTTACTTGACAGTGAGATGGAAGTCCTGTAGATTTAATACATAAATCCTCCCTTTTGTGTCCCATAGGCACTTTTTCAAAAGCCAACTGGACTTTTCTTTGTTTTTTTCCTTGAAGTTGTTTTGCTTCTCATCCAGTTGCCTTTTGAAAAAGCACCTTTGGGACATTACTAGGAGGCTTCAAAAGTTGCTTTTTTATGTTTTTTTCAACATCAGGTAGCAGCTAGTACAGGTCCCATCCAGGGATGAAATCCAGCAGGTTCTGGCAGGTTCTGACAGGTTCTGGAGAACTGGTAGCAGAAATTTTGACCAATTCAGAGAACCGGTAGCGGAAATTTTTGCATAGTTCGGAGAACTGGCAAATACCAGTTGGGTGGGAATGGAGATTTTGAAATATCCTTCCCCCAGGAGTGTGGGGGGAATGGGGATTTTGGAGTATCCTTCCCCTGCCATACTCACCAAGCCACACCCACCAAGCCACACCACACCCACCAAGACACGCCCACAGAACCAGTAGTAAAAAAATTGGATTTCACCACTGTATATAAGACTTGGAATATTGCTGTATATAAGACTTAGAATATTGCTGCAAAATTTGCTTTATCCTTTGGTTCATCATTGGAGTGTTTGGCCAGGGTTCTTCTTTCAAACTCTGATTTTTATTTGTAGCTATTCACAATTTGTATGATGTTTTCCTGAGCCTCTGTTTGTTGTCTCCTTGTCTTCCACTTGAAATTCATAGTCATCATTTTAATATGTACCGTAAGTGCTGAGCCAGTCATTTTCCCAAGTTCTATGCTTCAGTGCTTTTGTAAAGAAATGACTTCACTCCAGATGTGATTATAATTTCAATTTGGCAAATTTGCTCTAAGCACTATGCATTGTGATATGATTTATATAGGAATTTATCCACAATAGAAGAGATTGAAAATAATCAGGCTGCCTTATTCAAATGTCAATTAGTCACCAGAGGATAATTTCCCATCATTTTGATTTCCTTAAAATTCCATATGCTAGGGATGAAGTGGATCTTTGTCATAATTCCTGACTATTCCAGCTTCTGTTTTGTTTCTAAACACAAATAGCTGGTTTTTCTGATTAGAATATAATGTTTTACTCAGTGTTCCTCTGACTTTATAGCAAAATTTCTACATTACAATTATGCTTTGAAATGAAAAGGAAGGATTCTGAAATACAATAGCATTAAAATAAGAAATGTATGAAAATTTCCGAGCAAATAAAAAAATAAATATGGTTTAACTCCACATTTGTTAAAAGGCACTTTTAATTTTGCATTTGTGATTTTTTCTTCTTTTCCATGTTACGATATTTTTGTTTCATAAGAAATCAAAAGTATGTCAGAATGCTATAGTCTTTGAGCACAAGCAGTTAACCTTATAAGGATATGATCTAAGAAGAGGCATACATATAAATATATTCTGAAATATATGAAATCATGCTTTCCCTGGTTGTTTCCACATGTATGTGGGTCCACATCTGCTTTTCTAATTTTCAGAGGATGCAATTGTTCAGTGCTTTGAGAAGGAGGGCTGCAGGGCTTAATTAATTTGGTTTGCAAAGCACTCCTTCTAAATGCTTTGCACAGCCTTAATTTCATATATGTTTGAGCAGATGCTCAATTTTCTCGACCATGGCTTTCAAACTCAAGGCCCGTGGGCCAGATCAAGCTTACACGGTGCTTAGATCTGGCCTATGGGGCCACCCTGGAGACAGCGGACTGGCCCATGATGCATCTGCCAGCAAAAATGGAGCTCAGGAGGGCCTCGGGTGGCCCTCCCAAGTTCCGTTTTCCCTGGCAGAGGGTTGCAGGAAGCTGTCGCAGCTGAAAACGGAGCTCAGGAGCCTGTTTTTGCTGGCAGAGTGCTCAGGCCACCACAGGTGCCCCTGACATGAGTAATGTCGAGCTGGCCACACCCACCTTGGCCACACCCACCCCAGCCCTCCGAGGTCAAACACAACCCTGATGCAGCCCTCAATGAAATCGAGTTTGACGCTCCCGTTCTGGAGAATGAAATATTCTTCAATTACCAGTTTAGAAGGCCAATATCTTCTGAGGTACGCAGCTGTTAAATTATTTAAATTTAAAATATATATCTTGTAAAATAGCTTTTCATATTTTACATGTGTTTGTTTCTAATTAAATCAATGAAAATGTTAATTATATAATAAAACCACTAGTAGAAAGAATTTGGTGTATCTAACAATGAAATACGTTTCCATCTTTTGTATCTTTCAGAGTATATGGGTCAGCACTTACGTGTTTACAGTTTGCTTTGCTGCTAATGTAGGGTTACTGTACGGTGTCGTCTGCACAATAATCATAGTGATTTTCCGCTTTTCAAGGTCAGGCCTTGTAAAATGGTTTTAGAAGCAAATGATTTCTGGAAATGCTGAATGATACTCTTCTGCTCATGACAAATATATCACAAATTGCTTTTGTTATGTATAACTGTTTAGCTTTTTTCTTTTAAAACCTCCTACAAATAATCTTGGAAGTTTTAATGAGTGGGAAGTATAATTATTCTGCTATTTCAGTCAGATTTATTCTTGACAGGTTTGATTAGAACAGATAAATAGGCCCATAAGGACTCAAGAACTTCTGATTTATAGTACCAAAGTCAAGAGGGTATTTTCAAAAGAATTATATATCGCTGTATATCGAATGCCAGTTCTATGTATACTGCAATAAGTGTTCAAATTCCTGTGCCTCTTTCTCCTACCTGCTCCATAAAAGAGGTCAGAAATTACAGATAGTCCTTAACTTATGAGTGTTCAAGCAGTTCAGTGGTGGGTTCCTCCCAGTTCCTCCCGGTTCCGCCAAGCCGGTAGCGGTGATGATATGACATCACTGAACCGGTTCTGCCCCCCTGCCCCCCCCATGTTATTCTTACCTTTTATTTGGCCCCACCCCCAATCTATTACTGCCTCCTGAGTCCCAGCTGATGGCTAG
>JANHZT010001558.1:106874-117776 GCA_032468215.1 Stegonotus admiraltiensis | reverse complement strand
ACCTTGAGCCTGGTGAGAATTGAACTCTCAGTAATTGCAGGCAGCTGGCAGCTAAGTGCTACTTTAACAGCAGTTTATCCCGCTGCGCAACCTCAATCTCAGCACAGACGAGGGAAGGATGGTAGCAGGGGTGAAATGCTCCCAGTTCGGACCAGATCGGCCAAAAAAATGCTTTTAAAAGTAAAAAAAAAAAGCCTCTGATGATCATATGGCTTGTCAAACGCATTTAAAAGAAAAAAAGCCTTTTTTTCTTTTAAATGCTCTGAGGATCCAAGCTGAGTTCCCTGATCAGCAGAGGCTTTTTAAAAAAGGATGTTTTTTCTTTTAAATGCTCTGATGATCCCAGCTGAATTTCCTGATCAGCAGAGGCTTTTTTAAAAAGCCTCTGCTGATCAGGGAACTCAGCTGGGATCCTCAGAGCCTTTTGAAAACATTTTTTTACAACCTCTTAGCCGAAGCGGTTGTAGAAAAAATGGTTTTAATAGTTTTAAAAAATGGCCATGCCTACCCGCTCACATTACCCCCCCCCCACCAAGCCACACCTACAGTAACAAATTTTAGATTTCACTCCTGGATGGTAGGCAGGAATATTCCCCTCCACATTTTCCTGCCATTCGCGACAAGGAGTGGCTGGGAGGGGAGGGGCTAGTGAAGAGCCCCTTGATGTGAGTGATGGTGAGTTGGCTACACTCACCCAGTCACATGATCTCCCCCCAACAAGCCACACCCACAGAACCTGTAAGGAAATTTTTAAAATTTCACCCCTGAGAAGTATATAAATATATTTGTTCTGATTTTCTAGTTATATTAGAATGTATCAGCACTCAAAAATTGTTATAGAAATGTTGGAAATTGCTATTTAGAATATTCCTCTAACAATTTTTGTTACAATTAATTTGATTTTTTTTTTGCTTTTAATAGATTATAGAATTCATCATAGCTGTGATAACAACTGACTTTCAGAAAAAGTAGTGATGTAGACTTTCCAGTTACACCTTTTCATTTTACTAGAAAGAAATTATTGACAGTGGAGAGAAACTTTTATACCAGGACATTTATGCCAGTGGACATGTATTATATTAAAATACTGGTTATTATAATATGGTTCATATTTCCAAAACGAGGAGAAACTTCTGTTCATTGTTCATCTAGAGTTTTTCCTTATTCCATTCTGCAACTTTGGGTTCACAGTATTTTTTAGACATACCAGTTCATCAGATAACTGTTTCATTGATTTTTCAATTTTACAATTACAAACTGTAGAAGTGTTCTACATCTTCCAAGCAGGTTCTGTGACAATATATGTAGTACAATGAAATGTCATTCCTAATAACTGATTCCTCTAGGTATTTCCCTTGAGCTGTTACAGAAAGAAAATACAGAAAATACAGATATTTCTGAAACCAAGTTGCTTGTGGTCTTTCTTCTCTTTAAGAAGAACTTTGACCTGCAGTCCTATGAAAGAAGTATTTCTTCTTTTGACCAACTTTTATTTTGTAACTTTTTGATCAGAATTTACTACATTCTGTTTCTCTATTGCTTTTAATGTGTTGTTGAAGAGATAGCTCTATTTGTGTAGAAACCAGAATTTGATTTCACCCCCAAAAAAGTCATTAAAGAGAACAAGAATTAAAAAGAACAAGAACAAGACTTTTAAGGAGATATAAAATTTGAGAGCTGCAAATTCAGGGTCCTATCCATTTCAATCACTAGAAAAATCCAACTAGGTGTATGATGAGTGTTGAGAAGCTGATGTTCTTCCAAATCAATACACTTACAATTGTGGTGTTAACTGTATAAATATGAACCTGAAACAACAACTGATACCATTGAAGTAGGGATTCTAGGGTGGATAAAGTATAGTTCATCCACAGGACTTTTTTTCTACTGTTGGACAACACAAACTCAGCATTTGAGGCGAAGGATCACCTAAACACTCCACCCGAAGAAGAACTGAGATGCAACCAGTTTGATTTGGTCTTTTCCTTGCAATGGGTACCAAAGAACCAGAAAATGCTCCTGTTCTAAACTTGTACATAGAAGTAATGTTTTTATAAAATGATTTGAATGTATCAGTTTCAAACCATGTTACTCCATTGAAATTTTACAGCATTGTAATAAATATATGTAGACTATTGTTCTTCTGAGAAAAAAAATCTATTCAGCCTAGCTTGAACTGGGTAGTGACTGTCACAGTATCAAGTTGCTGAAGTAGAGGGCTCCACTTACCTTCACTACCGGTTCAGAACTATGAGCATGTGCACTTCACTCACACACAGCGGTTCTGCACATGCACAGAGCATCCGTGATGATGTCTGGGTGGGTGGGCAGAGCCTCCTGCGGCCACCACTAGTGGTTCACCAAACCGGGGCGAACCGGTAGAAAGCCACCACTGAGTTGCTGCTTCTTTTGTTTTACTTTGAGCTTTAAACTCAAGCAAGCCAACCCAAATGTATTCTATATTAAGGGATCTCTCCCAGGTAATTATGCTTAGGAGTTATAATCCTGTTCAATACCATACAAACTTCTAAATCAAGTGGATTTCCAGGGTTCTTATGTCTTCTGATTGCCACCCTGGATAGAAAAGGCTGTCCATTGCAAATATTCACCTTCTTCCTACAAACAGTGACAAAATAAAAGAGGGCTTAAATGCTTGACTTTGCCTTGCTTCCCTCCCTCTTTTTTTTTCTTCTGTTTCAGCTACTTGACTTTTATTGCTTGCACCTGCCACCCATTCCTTATTTAACATCATTTTCTTCTAACTCCTTCAGCGATGTAAGAGGACTCTAGGCATTGGCAATTATTTGGGAACAAAAACACCATCTTCTTTACAAGTAAATACTATATATGCTTTATATGTGAGATTCTGTAAGAGCATTTTTATAATGCAGCAATACTAGTGAAAATGTGCTTGCTAGGACTGCTAGGCAACTAATTTCTCTCCCCAAAAGGTTTTTTTTTAGCACTTCCATTCTTTCCAAGCAGCAGGAAGTTTCATGGCAGCTTTTTAGGTCCCACTTTCCTTTTGAGCGTGAAATGCTGGCAGCACTTTCTGTAATAAACAATGTACAAATGTTCAGGATGAGCAGGTGGGAAGCATGCCTACATAGAGTCAGCTTTGGCTTGAAGAAAACATCATTCAATCTTATTATCTAAGCAGATACTTTTAAAGATCAAAGTTCCATATTTACTTTATATTTTAAGAAAGCTTAGAAATTAATATAGATTCCCCGTTCTACAAATATTCCGATGACTTAGAATAGCTGCAAAAATCCAATTAATCTCATACTCAACTCACATTTAAGTCATAATAAGGGGAAATACCAAATAAAAGCTACCAAAAAACAAGAATGAATGAACTGCACAATAGCCTTGCAAGTACTGTTGCTCATGCTAGACTTTGAGATGCAGATTTACTTATAGTACTATGAAACAGGACTCAGCAGAGATTTATAATCTAATATAGGCATTTCTTGAGAGAAATTTGTCCCCATTAAAATAAGAAATTATTATTTCTAAGCAAACACTGGAAGACTGAACAATAATTCTAGTACTATATCTATTATGTCACAAAATGTGCAGCTCAGGCATAATACTACAAACCATGCTTTTAATTGAGCCTTAGGCGTATGAAACTCTCTTCTTACCTATTTGCTGTAGTAGTTTGTCCAAGAAGATAAGATAAAGTATCAGTTAAAAATAATAATTAGAAATAACTTTATCCTATTAATAAAGTTTAGCTCGTTGCTCTGAATTAGGACATAATCATAAATTGTGCCAGGACATAATGAACATATATTTCTCAGTCCCTACCATCTCTTTCTTGTATCATTGCTGGAGGAAGACAAGAAAGCTTTTGAAAAGCCCAAAGGTTAATAAGATAGTGCTAAACTTAGTGCAACGTCTAATGCAGCTCTTGTAGCTTGGCTTTAGATGCATTATTATGTAGCCTCTTTGATATCAGTTTGCAAATTCTTCCGCCATCTACTGTGTTTCTATGCTTTCCAGTTTCTGGTTTTTGTTTGTTTGTTTTTTGTGGTTCTGGTGGGAGTCATGTCTCTCGTTTGTGTGCTCCTGTTTTGAATTTGGTCTGCTGCTGGTGGTGGTCTGATTTCCCCTTCACAAATCTTGTCTTTGTTGTCTTGATTCTTATATAAATTTGTCATGCAGAATATCAAATACAGAATATCAAGATTAAATTCAAGTATTTATTTTATTTATTCCATTTTCAGATGCCACACTCATCATGAGTTATAATAATAGTCTTTGTAGCCCAACAACTTAAAGTCTTTGAAAAATCCATATTGCATATATTATATCTTTACATCTTTTAACATTGTTCATAAAACTATATAATCCAGCCAAATATGACCTTTTTAAAACTTTCACTGATTCAACAGACACACCTTTTTATAAATAGTTTGTTCATGTAACCTTTCATGAAAAGTTTTTGGTACTTAGATAAAATATTGCATAATCTCTTTTGGTTTAGTAATGATTTATAGACACTTCCTAGCTTTGAACAAATGCATTGTCAACCCTAAAAGCTCTGGTGGATTAGACCAAAGGCCTAGTAGTCAAAGATTCTCTTTGTACAGTGGCCAACCAGATGCTAGTAGGAAGTCCTAAATAAGACATGAGTGCAGTAGGACTTTCTTTTTTATTTCTCAGCAACAGGGATTCAAAATTCTGAAAAGTCCTCTACTATGGAAATATGGCATAATCATTATAATAAATTAACCTTGATATCTCTCCTCCAAAGATTTGCTTAATCACTTTTTAAAATAATTCAAAATGGCAAATACTACATGTCCTAGTAAATTTCATAATTTAAAACTGCATTGAATAAATAAGTCTTTTTATTTCTGACAGTTCTGAATCTCTCATCATTAATTTCCAAGGATATAACATATGCTTTCATAGTTTGGAACACATGTAAACTTACATGGAGAAGTTTAGCCAATTTATTTTTCAGATATTTTATTCTTCTTTATTGTTTTTATAAATAATTCAAGACAGTTAGCATACCTAGTATTCTACCTCCATTTTCCCTATAATAACAATTCTGTGATTGGGTTAGGTTGAGGCACTGTGACTGGCCCAAGGAACAAGGTAAAGCAGGATTAGAACTCAGTCTCTTCATTACTAGGCCCTTACCTTAACCATTTGATCAAACTATCTTTCTGTTTATGTAGCTTCTCTGTGAATGTTTCAATTGATTTCCAAGTGATAAACCTGTCACAACTTCTATATATTCAAAATTAAATGTGGCATCTTTCTGCAAATTTGAGTGCATACCTACTATTTAAAGTGTTTTGAAACAATTCAACCAAAATAGAACTGTTCGCTCACTATTTCACAAAATATATTTTGGGGGGAAAAGTGAGCATGTAACAAGTACTGTATGAGTCCATATTTTTTATTTATTTATTTATTTATATATATATATATATATATATATATATAAATAAATAAATAAATAAAAAATATGGACTCATACAGTACTTGTTACATGCTCACTTTTCCCCCCAAAATATATTTTGTGAAATAGTGAGCGAACAGTTCTATTTTGGTTGAATTGTTTCAAAACACTTTAAATAGTAGGTATGCACTCAAATTTGCAGAAAGATGCCACATTTAATTTTGAATATATAGAAGTTGTGACAGGTTTATCACTTGGAAATCAATTGAAACATTCACAGAGAAGCTACATAAACAGAAAGATAGTTTGATCAAATGGTTAAGGTAAGGGCCTAGTAATGAAGAGACTGAGTTCTAATCCTGCTTTACCTTGTTCCTTGGGCCAGTCACAGTGCCTCAACCTAACCCAATCACAGAATTGTTATTATAGGGAAAATGGAGGTAGAATACTAGGTATGCTAACTGTCTTGAATTATTTATAAAAACAATAAAGAAGAATAAAATATCTGAAAAATAAATTGGCTAAACTTCTCCATGTAAGTTTACATGTGTTCCAAACTATGAAAGCATATGTTATATCCTTGGAAATTAATGATGAGAGATTCAGAACTGTCAGAAATAAAAAGACTTATTTATTCAATGCAGTTTTAAATTATGAAATTTACTAGGACATGTAGTATTTGCCATTTTGAATTATTTTAAAAAGTGATTAAGCAAATCTTTGGAGGAGAGATATCAAGGTTAATTTATTATAATGATTATGCCATATTTCCATAGTAGAGGACTTTTCAGAATTTTGAATCCCTGTTGCTGAGAAATAAAAAAGAAAGTCCTACTGCACTCATGTCTTATTTAGGACTTCCTACTAGCATCTGGTTGGCCACTGTACAAAGAGAATCTTTGACTACTAGGCCTTTGGTCTAATCCACCAGAGCTTTTAGGGTTGACAATGCATTTGTTCAAAGCTAGGAAGTGTCTATAAATCATTACTAAACCAAAAGAGATTATGCAATATTTTATCTAAGTACCAAAAACTTTTCATGAAAGGTTACATGAACAAACTATTTATAAAAAGGTGTGTCTGTTGAATCAGTGAAAGTTTTAAAAAGGTCATATTTGGCTGGATTATATAGTTTTATGAACAATGTTAAAAGATGTAAAGATATAATATATGCAATATGGATTTTTCAAAGACTTTAAGTTGTTGGGCTACAAAGACTATTATTATAACTCATGATGAGTGTGGCATCTGAAAATGGAATAAATAAAATAAATACTTGAATTTAATCTTGATATTCTGTATTTGATATTCTGCATGACAAATTTATATAAGAATCAAGACAACAAAGACAAGATTTGTGAAGGGGAAATCAGACCACCACCAGCAGCAGACCAAATTCAAAACAGGAGCACACAAACGAGAGACATGACTCCCACCAGAACCACAAAAAACAAACAAACAAAAACCAGAAACTGGAAAGCATAGAAACACAGTAGATGGCGGAAGAATTTGCAAACTGATATCAAAGAGGCTACATAATAATGCATCTAAAGCCAAGCTACAAGAGCTGCATTAGACGTTGCACTAAGTTTAGCACTATCTTATTAACCTTTGGGCTTTTCAAAAGCTTTCTTGTCTTCCTCCAGCAATGATACAAGAAAGAGATGGTAGGGACTGAGAAATATATGTTCATTATGTCCTGGCACAATTTATGATTATGTCCTAATTCAGAGCAACGAGCTAAACTTTATTAATAGGATAAAGTTATTTCTAATTATTATTTTTAACTGATACTTTATCTTATCTTCTTGGACAAACTACTACAGCAAATAGGTAAGAAGAGAGTTTCATACGCCTAAGGCTCAATTAAAAGCATGGTTTGTAGTATTATGCCTGAGCTGCACATTTTGTGACATAATAGATATAGTACTAGAATTATTGTTCAGTCTTCCAGTGTTTGCTTAGAAATAATAATTTCTTATTTTAATGGGGACAAATTTCTCTCAAGAAATGCCTATATTAGATTATAAATCTCTGCTGAGTCCTGTTTCATAGTACTATAAGTAAATCTGCATCTCAAAGTCTAGCATGAGCAACAGTACTTGCAAGGCTATTGTGCAGTTCATTCATTCTTGTTTTTTGGTAGCTTTTATTTGGTATTTCCCCTTATTATGACTTAAATGTGAGTTGAGTATGAGATTAATTGGATTTTTGCAGCTATTCTAAGTCATCGGAATATTTGTAGAACGGGGAATCTATATTAATTTCTAAGCTTTCTTAAAATATAAAGTAAATATGGAACTTTGATCTTTAAAAGTATCTGCTTAGATAATAAGATTGAATGATGTTTTCTTCAAGCCAAAGCTGACTCTATGTAGGCATGCTTCCCACCTGCTCATCCTGAACATTTGTACATTGTTTATTACAGAAAGTGCTGCCAGCATTTCACGCTCAAAAGGAAAGTGGGACCTAAAAAGCTGCCATGAAACTTCCTGCTGCTTGGAAAGAATGGAAGTGCTAAAAAAAAACCTTTTGGGGAGAGAAATTAGTTGCCTAGCAGTCCTAGCAAGCACATTTTCACTAGTATTGCTGCATTATAAAAATGCTCTTACAGAATCTCACATATAAAGCATATATAGTATTTACTTGTAAAGAAGATGGTGTTTTTGTTCCCAAATAATTGCCAATGCCTAGAGTCCTCTTACATCGCTGAAGGAGTTAGAAGAAAATGATGTTAAATAAGGAATGGGTGGCAGGTGCAAGCAATAAAAGTCAAGTAGCTGAAACAGAAGAAAAAAAAAGAGGGAGGGAAGCAAGGCAAAGTCAAGCATTTAAGCCCTCTTTTATTTTGTCACTGTTTGTAGGAAGAAGGTGAATATTTGCAATGGACAGCCTTTTCTATCCAGGGTGGCAATCAGAAGACATAAGAACCCTGGAAATCCACTTGATTTAGAAGTTTGTATGGTATTGAACAGGATTATAACTCCTAAGCATAATTACCTGGGAGAGATCCCTTAATATAGAATACATTTGGGTTGGCTTGCTTGAGTTTAAAGCTCAAAGTAAAACAAAAGAAGCAGCAACTCAGTGGTGGCTTTCTACCGGTTCGCCCCGGTTTGGTGAACCACTAGTGGTGGCCGCAGGAGGCTCTGCCCACCCACCCAGACATCATCACGGATGCTCTGTGCATGTGCAGAACCGCTGTGTGTGAGTGAAGTGCACATGCTCATAGTTCTGAACCGGTAGTGAAGGTAAGTGGAGCCCTCTACTTCAGCAACTTGATACTGTGACAGTCACTACCCAGTTCAAGCTAGGCTGAATAGATTTTTTTTCTCAGAAGAACAATAGTCTACATATATTTATTACAATGCTGTAAAATTTCAATGGAGTAACATGGTTTGAAACTGATACATTCAAATCATTTTATAAAAACATTACTTCTATGTACAAGTTTAGAACAGGAGCATTTTCTGGTTCTTTGGTACCCATTGCAAGGAAAAGACCAAATCAAACTGGTTGCATCTCAGTTCTTCTTCGGGTGGAGTGTTTAGGTGATCCTTCGCCTCAAATGCTGAGTTTGTGTTGTCCAACAGTAGAAAAAAAGTCCTGTGGATGAACTATACTTTATCCACCCTAGAATCCCTACTTCAATGGTATCAGTTGTTGTTTCAGGTTCATATTTATACAGTTAACACCACAATTGTAAGTGTATTGATTTGGAAGAACATCAGCTTCTCAACACTCATCATACACCTAGTTGGATTTTTCTAGTGATTGAAATGGATAGGACCCTGAATTTGCAGCTCTCAAATTTTATATCTCCTTAAAAGTCTTGTTCTTGTTCTTTTTAATTCTTGTTCTCTTTAATGACTTTTTTGGGGGTGAAATCAAATTCTGGTTTCTACACAAATAGAGCTATCTCTTCAACAACACATTAAAAGCAATAGAGAAACAGAATGTAGTAAATTCTGATCAAAAAGTTACAAAATAAAAGTTGGTCAAAAGAAGAAATACTTCTTTCATAGGACTGCAGGTCAAAGTTCTTCTTAAAGAGAAGAAAGACCACAAGCAACTTGGTTTCAGAAATATCTGTATTTTCTGTATTTTCTTTCTGTAACAGCTCAAGGGAAATACCTAGAGGAATCAGTTATTAGGAATGACATTTCATTGTACTACATATATTGTCACAGAACCTGCTTGGAAGATGTAGAACACTTCTACAGTTTGTAATTGTAAAATTGAAAAATCAATGAAACAGTTATCTGATGAACTGGTATGTCTAAAAAATACTGTGAACCCAAAGTTGCAGAATGGAATAAGGAAAAACTCTAGATGAACAATGAACAGAAGTTTCTCCTCGTTTTGGAAATATGAACCATATTATAATAACCAGTATTTTAATATAATACATGTCCACTGGCATAAATGTCCTGGTATAAAAGTTTCTCTCCACTGTCAATAATTTCTTTCTAGTAAAATGAAAAGGTGTAACTGGAAAGTCTACATCACTACTTTTTCTGAAAGTCAGTTGTTATCACAGCTATGATGAATTCTATAATCTATTAAAAGCAAAAAAAAAATCAAATTAATTGTAACAAAAATTGTTAGAGGAATATTCTAAATAGCAATTTCCAACATTTCTATAACAATTTTTGAGTGCTGATACATTCTAATATAACTAGAAAATCAGAACAAATATATTTATATACTTCTCAGGGGTGAAATTTTAAAAATTTCCTTACAGGTTCTGTGGGTGTGGCTTGTTGGGGGGAGATCATGTGACTGGGTGAGTGTAGCCAACTCACCATCACTCACATCAAGGGGCTCTTCACTAGCCCCTCCCCTCCCAGCCACTCCTTGTCGCGAATGGCAGGAAAATGTGGAGGGGAATATTCCTGCCTACCATCCAGGAGTGAAATCTAAAATTTGTTACTGTAGGTGTGGCTTGGTGGGGGGGGGGTAATGTGAGCGGGTAGGCATGGCCATTTTTTAAAACTATTAAAACCATTTTTTCTACAACCGCTTCGGCTAAGAGGTTGTAAAAAAATGTTTTCAAAAGGCTCTGAGGATCCCAGCTGAGTTCCCTGATCAGCAGAGGCTTTTTAAAAAAGCCTCTGCTGATCAGGAAATTCAGCTGGGATCATCAGAGCATTTAAAAGAAAAAACATCCTTTTTTAAAAAGCCTCTGCTGATCAGGGAACTCAGCTTGGATCCTCAGAGCATTTAAAAGAAAAAAAGGCTTTTTTTCTTTTAAATGCGTTTGACAAGCCATATGATCATCAGAGGCTTTTTTTTTTTACTTTTAAAAGCATTTTTTTGGCCGATCTGGTCCGAACTGGGAGCATTTCACCCCTGCTACCATCCTTCCCTCGTCTGTGCTGAGATTGAGGTTGCGCAGCGGGATAAACTGCTGTTAAAGTAGCACTTAGCTGCCAGCTGCCTGCAATTACTGAGAGTTCAATTCTCACCAGGCTCAAGGT
>JANHZT010001558.1:78940-93205 GCA_032468215.1 Stegonotus admiraltiensis | reverse complement strand
TTACCCACCTTAGAAAGGATGGTAGGCTGAGTTGACCTTGAGCCTGGTGGGACTCGAACTTGCAGTAATTGCAAGCAGCAGATGTTAATAACAGACTTCCAGTCTGTTAAATAAATCATTTTATTTATATTTAGGACTATAATCAGCTGACTCAGCTAGCACCACATTTGTTTTTTAACGTGTAGAAGACAAGACTAAAAAAGATAATACTTTTTAACACTTTCCAAATATCTCAAAGGATAACGTATAAAGAAAGTCAACAACCTTTAGATACCTAAAAGAATAATGTAAAAAAGAAAATTGAGAACCATTCAGAACTTTCAGCTGCTTTGGTGATGGGTTAAATTTATGAACTCAGTCCTCTGCCAAGTTAAATGACTATGTCATTTTTGGATTGCTTAATTGATAAATAGAAAACCTTTACTTTATTCATTTAAATTCCTGCACCATAGAGAAAAGTTGCCTAAGACTGGATTATGGAAAAGCAAGAATTTGTTTCCTTCCTTTTTGAGGGGGGCAGTTTCTTAGAACTGATGAACAATCAGAAACAGCAACTGGAAAATTTGCTGTAGATATGTTGAAGGATCCCCTGAACTAAGTGACTCTGGGGTTGTTTGTCATGCTCTAGGAAGTCCCATCTACCCCAGTCCAAACCAGTAAGCACCAACAAGCATTCATTCATTCAACTTTCTTCACTGCTCAGTCCCACATGGCTGCCTAGCCCATCAAGGATCCATTCACTCCCCAGCCCACTCCAGCAAGCACCAGAAAACATTCAACAACCCAACGCTTTCTCTCCCAGTTCCTCACACCAACCATTCACCTTTTGTTATCTTTTTTTTTGGACCTAGCTTCTCTGGTTAATGTTTCCTGGAGTACATTAGACTTCCTGAGCCTTCATAAGCTGTGCTTTCTTCATAAAACTGAGCTGTCCTTCTGAAACTATTCCAAATATCTAGTGCTGAACAGATTTTATTTGTTTGTTTCCTTATTAGATTCGTATTCCACCAATTCCTGGTAGCCAAGAATAATACATGTCATTTATCAAAAAATATATTTAAAACCGTAAAGATAATCAGAAATAAGCACAGTACAGATGGTAACCAAATACCCTAGTAGAAGAGCTTCTTTTAAATCAGCTTCTAGAAAGCAGGCTTTTCCAGCAGCAATCTGTTTCAAATGGCTAGAACAATAAGGGAAAAATAATGTTTTGTGGCACGACCCTCGGTTATGGGATCCTAACAGCAAAAGTATATCATGACTAATGCTATTAAAGAATGTAAAGATCAATCTCTGTGCTGAATGTAGATTATAAAAAATTTACAATGATAAATAATTATGTGCCATCAAATTATTTTTTTATTCCTAAAAATCACAGATAGATTTTAAAACCACTATAACAATATTAGCTAATTGATAAAGAAATTATAGATAGTAATAGGCTACATTTCAAAGAGCAAATTAAGCAAGTTTATAGTCAATCTAAAAGAACATCTAAACAGAAAAGGAAGAAAGTTGCAAGGTTTTTTGGATTTTTTTTGTGGATGCAGAGAAAGCCTTTGACAACTTGAAATGACAATTTCTACTGGCACTATTGAACAAAATGAACCTGAACAAGAGTTCAAAGAAACAGAATAGAGCTGGAAGGGACCTTGCTCAAGCAGGAGATCCTATACCCATGATGGTGAACCTATGGCACGTGTAGCCATATCAGTGGGCACGCCACCTCAGCTCTGGCATGAATCTGCACGCCAGTCAACTGATTTCAGGCCTTCTGGGCCGACCAGAAGTAAGGAAACAACCTGTTTCCTGCCTCCGTAGGGCCTAGAGAGGCTCTGGAGGCTGGGGGAAGCAAAAAAGTCACTTCCTGTCCAACTGGAAGTTGGGAAATGGGCCATTTTGGGCCTCCAGAGGGCCTCCGAGGGGGTGGGGAAGGCTGTTTTTGCCCTCACAAGATGTATAGAGAGGATCTGGAGCCAGGTAAGAAAGAAAAAGGGGCCTACTGGGCCATCGCGTGCCAGAAGCAGAGGGGAGGGGGGGTCACATGTGCATGCATAGAATTATGGGTGTGGGCATGCATGCGTGCACCCCTCCCCCACCCCTCTTCTGGCACGTGATGGCAAAAAGGTTAGCCATCACTGGCCTATACCATTTCAGACAAGTGACTGTCGGTATTTTCTTAAAAACCTCCAGTGATGAGGTACCCACTTTTCTTTACATTCATTCTTTGTGGCAGTCTCTCAACTACTTCTTTTCTCTAGCCTAGCCTAACCTAACCCAACCCAAATCCTTCTTTTCCTTCTTTTCTCTAGACTAGCCTAACCCAAAACGTGCAACCTTTCTTCATATGTTTTAGTTTCCAGACCTTTAATCATCTTAGTTGCTCTTCTTTGCACTTCCAAAGTCTCAACATCTTTTTTGTAATGTGGTGACCAAGACTGAACACAGTATTCCAGATGTCGCCTTGCTAAGGCTATATTAAAGCAGTACTAATATTTTATGTGGTTTTGATTCTATGCCTCTGTTTATACAACCAAAGACTATATTGGCATTTTGACTGCTGCTGCACAAAGCTTGGGATATATACTTCTATATCAACACTAAATAGCAAAACTTATGGCTAATGGAGTACTATCTGCAGATTTTCAAATAAGTAAAGGCACAAGGCAAGATTGTTTACTTTCTCTTCTATTATTTATCATTGCTTTAGAAACATTTGCAGAAAGGCTCTGCGGCAACAAACAAATTAAAGAAACACTGTATAAGCTTAAATGATATGCATATAATGTAATATTAACTATTATAAAATCATAACAGACAATAAAACAGTTGATGAAAAAAATCTAAACTTTGGAGAATTCTCTGGATATAGAATCAATATACAAAAATAATTACAAGATATTAATGCAAGAAGAAAATCTCTTGTGGGAAGAATCTGCCTGTCAGACAACAATGAAATACCTTGGGCTGCATTTGACAGGTAGTAATCAAGAAATATATCAAAATAGCTATGTTAAATTATAGCAAGAAATAAAAAGAGCTTAAAAAGTAGGGAAATTTAAAGCCTATCTGCTTAGGATCAATTGTGATTAACAAAATAAATATATTACCCAATATAAATTAACTGTTCGAAAGGAGGCCAAAATCAATCTCAGACAAAAATTGCAAGAAAGTATTAGTACATGTATATGTAGCTGGAAGTAATTTTTTAAAAAAATTACAATATTTAAATAACAGACATGACCTTGCTCTCTCATATTTTAAACTGTATCACAAAGCAAGTTGCTTGTCATGATTGGGTAAAATTTCCAAATAGCAGAAGGTCAATATTGGAAGGAAATGTTTGAGTTAATGGCAACCATAAATGCTTATATATGTAAATCTCTGTACAGAGATACAAAGGTTCAATGAAAGCAAGGAAAACATAAGCCCGTTAATTTCCCCATTAGCTTCTCCTTCAAAGGCTTTCTATATTGGAGACAACTGTAGTAAAAAAATGTGACTATATATGCAAATATAGTCTATGCAGACTCCATGAATAAACCAAAAACAATTATTCAGTGAAGGCTGGAACGTACCATGATTGATGTACTTGCAAATTGTTGGAAAGATAACAGCAGATTTTGAAAATGAAGGAGGTACTAAAAAAGATGACAGGATTTGAAATGCAACCAACATCATCTATAAAGGGATAGATATAAATTCCTACTAAAATATGACATAGAGCCAGAAGAAATACAAAATTGCATGATGAATTGTATGTTTTGGATGTAAAAGTTTAAAGAAACAGTGACAAAATAACTATGCAAAGAGATATAGACAAATCTATAAATATTTAATCTAAGTTACAACCTAAAAGACAACTGGTATAAAACATTTTACTGCATGTGAGGGAAATGTAAGAACACAAAACAAAGCACAAAAGCATTGGAGAGATATAGGTAGCATCATTCAGAGAATTTTATATTTTTTTATAAATTAAATTGAACTGAAATCTCATTTAACTTAATATAATTTCAGAATACCTTAATTAACAATACCAACATTTATTGAAATACATGTTTACACTTGTGAGGATAATTTTTGGCCAACATTGGACTAAAGATGAAATACCAATGATAATTGATTATGAACTAAAATTTGGAGAATACATTGCAATGGGAAAATTAACTGCATATATATCCACAACAGAATCTTAACTAAATTCAAGCAAGAATAGCTTCCATAATTGCAACAACATGCAGCACAGCAAATGCAACCCTTTACTGTACATTATGGTTTTTAATCGGATTTAAATGTTTATAAGCACTACAAATAGACTAGAGTACAAATTAAAGAGCTATCAACCTTTCCAAACAACTCTTTTTTTCCTCTCCCTTTTTAATACCCATAAATAATAGTCTATGTACTACAAAAACTACAAAACAAATTACAAGTAGCCCAAACTGATGCACACATGCACACATACACACATACACAAAAATTAATAAAGGCACATCAAATCTTCTAAGTTGAATATGTTCAAAATCTGCAACCCACCATTCCCATGTAATTGAAATTTCAAGGATTTTCTTACCAGTTGTGTTGACAAAGTTGTGGCTGTTGCAGCATCACTGACATTAGCTGTGGTCATAGTTTCTGATGCTCCCTGCCAAATTCCCACAAATAAGATCAATAGGGAAGCCAGCAGAAAGTCAGAAGTTGTTCCGTATCCCACTGCTCTTTTGCCCACTTGTGGTCATTCTATTTCTCTGTAAGTAAAGAAATATGTGTGAAAAGATGACCCAATGGGTCATGTGTTGTTTAGTAAATAATAATACAGTGGAGGCATTAGTGTTAAATTCAAAGATACTGTTTTCATATTAGAAAATAGTTCAATGCAGTTTGTAATTTCTTGTAAATGTCATATTCAACATTCATTATACTATTAAAGCAATTCTACATTGATTTACATTTTAGAAATTGTATCTAATATTGATATAAATGTTATATTATGAAATACTTAATTCTAATCATTTTAGTATTAATAGCTTCTAATTTCTATTCTATAAGCACCACAGGGTTTTTTATTATACTGTATATGTGTATACTACAATGAAATAAAAAGAAGTCAAGAGGTCCAATTGGAGCAGGGCAGGACAAAGTTCTCAGCTGAATCCAGATAAAGCTAATTAACCAAAACAACCAATAGTTATTAGGTGCAACTGCAGGAAACACAATATTTTGCAGGTCTTCAAATTCTCCTGAATCTTAGGCAAAGGTCTATAAAGGGGTGTCTGTGCATAGTTAAAAAATAATGATCCAAATTTAGACTGAATATTTGTGAGCATCTGAAGCTGCAATTGCAGGTTAGGCTAGCCCATGATGGTCACCAATCCACAGACTTATTGATGCAACTTTTCCTATCAGGCAATGCCTGAGGAATACAACTGTCTGTGAAAATAGATCATGTGTACTTTATTACTTATACACCATTCTAAAGCTCTTTCTCTGATCTAAATCATGCATCCTTTAAAGATATACATTTGGAACTCTAAAAGCAGCCATATTAATTTTAAGTAGAGAAATAGGATGGGATAGAAAATATCAGAATTTCTTTTTCCCACCTTTAATGGTTTCAGTTGAGCTTTCTAAGGAACTTGGGACAACGGCCATTTAATCAAATGAGTGAACAAACAGAAGCCCAACCAAATGGTTTCTATTCTTCCCACCTAATATGAAATTTGCATTGGCTGGTAGCCCAGAGCAAGCATATTTATTTCTGCACCTGACACAAGTTCAAAGCAAAATCATGTGGACTAATAGGACATGAAATGGGAACAAAATTTAAAATATGATTTTTCAGAGAAAGAGAGCACAGAAAAGTCTTTCTGTGACACGTTAGTTTTTGAAGCGCTGATTTATTCATATATATACACATAATTGTTAAACTATTTTTATATGGCAGAGATAGATATTACAGAAAAGAAAGCACTGCAATTTGGAGTTTCTTTCACTCCTTTATTAATAACATAAAATTTAATATTGTTCTCCAGAAACTGAGAAATGAAAGATTGATTGTGTACATATACTGTGAACTGAAAGATAATTTAAAGGCCCTCAATTTCAACAAGCCGGACTGGCCTAACTTCTCCAATTGGTTAATTTTAATCTGAATTTTAAAAGGAGGTGTTTTAATTGTTGTGGGCCAAAACTGTTTAATACGTTTTTTTAAACTGTTCTTAAATTTTGTATTTTATGTGTTTTACCTTTGGCTGTTCACTGCCCTGAGTCCTTCGGGAGAAGGGCGGTATATAAATTTAAATAAATAAATAAATTACATGATTAGCAATGCTGTCTCTGTCTGTTTTTATTACTGCTCCATACACTTGCCTATCCCCAACACTATCTACCAATTAAATGGAGGAGTAGGAAGCCCAGAATGAAACAATTCACCACAGGAAAATTCAACAATTACAAAAGTTAAATTAATTTCAATAAAACTGTGGCCAATAATAATGAAATAAAGAAAGTCAATCCAGAAATATAAGAGTTACAATAATGCCATCCCATAATGAACATCTCACCTATTACATTAAATAAGAGCTTATCTGAGGGGAATAGAATACAAAACTCCATCATATTTTCCTTCCCTCTGTTTATGAACTCCTGATTTGTATTTATTTTTAGACATTATAGTTGTGTTTGTGTATGCATGAGACATTTGCTCACAAATATTTAGGGCCTCAAATTGTGCCAATTGAATTAACCAAAATTCTCCTTACGATCTGTAATGATGCTGTTTCTCTGATCCATAAATAAAAACTTTAAATAACTATACAAGCATACACACACACACACACACACACACACATGGGGGGGGAGGGGGGAGGGGAGAGGATTCTGAAAAGGCCTGTGGTAAGAATTTACTAATCCAAAAACATAGGTTCTGAGTTAATAATGTTTTAGCTGGCTTCAGTACATTTTCAACATCTAGATAGTATATACAAAACAAGAAAATAGGTTTCAATAAATATCCCCAAGGATTTACTTTTGTCCTTTCTAAATAATAATGAGATTCTAATTTTTTTAAAAAAAAAAAATTCACTTTGGGAATATGCACTTTTTAAAAAAAATAAAAAGTGAAATACTTATTCTTACTCAGTTATTTGAAAGTATCTGATGTATAAAGTACTTGCAAATGTTATCTCATTTGTCTTCACAGCAGCATTCAGTTTGATTCTCCATTAGTTCATTCAATGATTCTCATATAAGGATTAGTCCTGTGAATCTGAGACTCAGTAGGGGGACTGTACACTTTATGCTGTAGCCTGAAAGATACTTAAAAGAAGTTATTGAATTGCTAGGCAAACAGCAGTAAAAGAAGTTTGATTATTTTTTCACAAGGATATGATTGGCTACAAGATAGCTAATTAATGGTATACTATTCAATAAGTCACATACTGTGGGACTGTTTAAATGTATTTAATTCATTATGTTTTGGATAGATTCTAAAGCTATAATTTTATTTTAAATTCAGTGAATATTTCCATTTAGACACATTTTAGAGTTTCTATAAAATTAATTTAAGTCTATTTGAGCCACTGGCTCTTTCCCAAAAGAAAGTATTAATTCCCATAATGATTATAGCTATTGGCTGTGTGACCTCTTACAACAGGATAAATGTTAGCATAAGCAATAAAGACACAACTATTTCTTTAAAAGATGCTTTAAAGTTAAGATACTTGATTACAGAAAAGACTGAAGACTGAGATGTTGAATTATTTCATCACAATCCATAGTAATACTGTATATGCATTATTTAAGCCCTAATGCAATCTTTTATTATGATGATTTTGTAAGCCTGATGGGTTTCAAAGTCAGTTGGGATGGGGTTAAATTCATTCTCACAGAAATGCCAATAATTTTTGAATATCTGTCTATCCACTGTCATTGTTACAACCTAGCTAAGAAACTTTTCAAATGAAATCCTTCCATTTTGTGGAGTTCCATATCTAAACTACAAATGTGAATATTCTATTTACTGTAGTCTGGTCCTTAATTTGATTATCTGATGAAGTGAATGCTTTCTAATGTTTGGATTAGGAGTGCTTTGTGAAGAAGAGAAAAAAAATAAAAGAGGTTTACTTTTCTTTTACTTGTTGCTGTTCAAATGGCATAGGCTGTGGCAATCTTGGGTATGACTTTGTCATAGTCCTACAGAAATGGATCTGTGTGCTTTTGGCCAAGGTTTGGGGAAATAAAGTTTTTTTCTTGCAACACTTGCTGGGGGGAAAAAAGCATAACAAGAAATGGTAATTCTGCTGTCATTCCAGTAAATCTCATTCCTTAAAATCTACTTGCAATACATTTCTTTCCCACTCCAGATTATCTTTTCTATGTTCTTCTTGTCCCATAATTTCAATTTAGCATTCTGTCACAATAATTTTTGCCTTTGAAAAATCTTCAGATCAATATTCCTTATAGTTTTTAATTGTTTTCACTTATCTGCAATATAAAACTACTTTAAATAGGTGATTGCACAAAAGAAAACTCCTATAAATATATGCACTTGCTTGTTATTATTTGTTACATTTATAGCACATATTTTTAATATTCAAGGCATCTTTCAAGGAGATCTTCCTTTATTTTATACCTACACATAAAGCAGACTTAGCTGACACAGCAATTATTTGTCTAAAGTCACCTAGGGACTTTCTAAGGCTAGGAATAGTCTTGAAGCTTGGTTTATTTGGTCCTAATTCAACCATATCCTCCTGGCATAGTTCAGAATAACATACATTTTTCTGAAATGTACTTGAAAGTTTATATTCTCATTTGTCTCATATTCATTAAATATAGTATTGATTAATCTTGAATCCGAAAAGGAGTTAGCATATTGCAATTGTTCTATCATTAGTTAATTTCTCAGTTTTCTTCCAAGCACAGTATATTCAGAATTTTGCCACAGCTTTCTGAGTCTCCTGTTAATGTGTATTTTCCACACAAAATCTTATCAACAATTTACTTTTAAAATACTGCAAGTATACATAAGCACAGAGAGAAATTATGCATATATTTGAGGGATAAATTTAAAAAAGTAATAATCCCACTTCTGATATGATTTTGAGCAACCTTATTAAATAAAAAATATATATAAAGACAAGTACAAAATAATTCAGGTCTAAATAATGCATGACAGTTAAAATTAAAGTCTTGTAAAATAAAAAAAAATATTTATCTACTAAAAAAGATCTGTCAAAAAAAATGAAGCCAAGTCCAAAATCAAGCTGCCATGAATTAATCTATCTAACTCAGAAAACCTTTGGGCAGACTCATACAGGAATTCTCAAAGTCTCTTGGCTCTATTTTAAAAGTTTGACTTTAATCTATGATCAGAAAGCACCCAAAGCTCCTTTTAAGGCCAGTTCATACATTCTCTTGATCTTTGCCATATATCTAACTGTTCTGTACCAAACTATTTCCAAGGGCATCTGCTCTTCAACAATGTCATGGCCATTCAGAATAGGATAAATTTGCAATTGGGATGCAGTGGGGAGTATGACTCTGATAATAGTTTACAGTCTTTCTTGTAGAATAGATCTTCATTCAGTCTTGAACAAAGCACCCTAGCATATTTTTCTTCACCTGGTCACTCTCTTTTATATTAAATCTACATTTAGTCAGCTCTTATCTATTCTTAAACTTATCACTTTTTTTTTTACTATATACACTTCTGAAGTAACCCATTAACACTGCACTCAGTTTAGTTTTGTATTTTTTCTGACCTACCATTTCCATTCAACAAAGAAGGCAGAAGCATTATCTTATATATACTCCATTTTTGCTTCTTTTGATAAACATTTTTGTCTCCTAACAGACCATATTCTTTTTAATATCTTTCTATCATTTCTATTATTTAAAATGGCTTCATCCATTTTTCCTTTCTTTTCCTTTATTTTCTAATAAAACAATCAAATAATTCATTCTCATGAAACAGATGGAAGAAAACAACCAGTGATTAGGCAAGGTATTATCAATACGATGCTGATATTCAGTTGTATGTTATTACTCCACACTGTGTCAGTGATGTTATGGAGTCTTGAATAAATATCTGGTGTCTGAGAGATGATAAGACACATGCTCAGATGAAACTATAGCAATGAATACTACTGTTTGTCTATAAACATCAGCTTTTCCATAAACACTGGTTTTGGTGATACCACTAGAATAGATCAAGAAGCACATCTGTAATTTCAGGTCCATGATGGCCAAAAAGGTTTTGCCAAGCTTCAATTGTATCAATAAAAGTTCTACCAAGTAGACTCTGGGTAGAATGGAATAAAACTATTCTGCCAAGAAAAACAAGCAGGATAATGCCATTGTGATAGTTATATTGACAAGTGAGCCACATAATTCATACGGCATCTAATGAGCTCCTGGAAAATTGGAGGTGGTAAGTTTAAATGGCACTTGTGCTAAAGATGTGGCTGGATTAAGTGGAAATGATGACTTTGTGCTGATCTGGTCAAAGGCAAAAAAGAAGCATCTTTGGTGCTTCAAAGATTTGTATACAATTAGCAGACTGAATATCTATGAAAGGCCAGATTTGCTGTTCTTAAAAAAGAAATGAAAACTTTGAATGTGGACATTCTGGGAAACAATAAATTGAAATGAATGTAGAATGCTACTTCACAACTGAGAAACAGATTTGTGTAAAGAAGAAAATAATTCAGGCAAAGTGTGCAGCCATTATTAATGACAAAGAGTGTGTGAAAGTCTCTGCTAGGATCAACTCAACCTAATAGAAAAGGAATGCAAGGATACCTGGTCAGTATTGCAGTAATATATGTCTGTGCTGCAAGGACAAATGTAGTGGTCATATGTTATTAATAGCAGCTGCATACTAATAATTATATTTGCATTTTATCATTCATGTCTACTAGATATTCTTCATATTTCTGCTCTAAATAAGACATTAACAGCTTTAATGCTTCATTTTAATTTATGATTCTATAATTTTGTTCAAGACCTGAAAAAAGAAACAAAATCAACTGTTTGGTTATCAGTGCTGCAGATTAAAAGGATGCTTGAAACATGTGAGGAAACATGTGAAGATCCTTTTAGAAATCCTTAAACTAAATTTGGGTTTCTGTTGCAACAGGAGAGGGCAGTCATACAATCCAGAAATAAAATAGATGTCCCTCTTGGCACTCCAAAGCTCCTTTTTTCTTTTTAAACCACTGCATTATCCTAATAAAGACCATATTATTGTAATTAATTTTCCAAGAATTTTTTTTTAAAAAAAACAAACCACATTCTAGATCTGTTTGAATGCCCAAAGGACAGTTTAATAAGCACACCTTTATATACTTTATGATTTCATTTAATAATTCTTGGAACATCGAGCTGCATACCTGATTTATTCACTATTACTTTAATTACAAGTTACACACCACATTAAATTGATTATAATTATTATGTGTGGTTGCATACAGCCAGATATTTAGACTCATTTGGCATTTTTATCTTTCTATTCCCAAAAACCTGGGATAGGCAATATTGTTATTCTATTTGCAGGTCTTTGATTTTTGTGACTTTCCCAGTTCTTTCTATTCTATACTGCTGTTTCAAGGTATTGCAACTTTCAATATCCAGACTGTTTTCTCTTTCTTATCAACAGTTATTAAGTATGGGGTGATATGTGTCAGGAGTGTGTCTTTAAATTCTATAGTTCCAGAGCACTGTATGTTCTTCATTTTCTATTCCTATCTATTATTATTCTATTTTGTGGTCCAACTTGCCTGCAGGCAAGTTAATTCCAATGCTCTGTTGTTGCTACTTTGTCATGCAATTTTTGTAGTCATTCTAGGTGATCTTCTTGCAGCATCTAAGTAGGGGTCCACCATTCCTTCAGATTCTTTGCAGAGATGACATTTGTTGTCTGTTGCTGTCTTCTCACTTCTGGATTTATATTATTTGTTCTTAAGGCTTTGTCTTGTGTAAACAGGGTTATTCCTGCTGTCTGTTCTTCAATGCTCCTGCTCTTAGCCATTGCCAATTCCTGTCCTTATCTGTTTTGACTTATTCAACTACATTCTGTTGAGCTATATCAATTGCCATACCAATTTGTGATATGAAAGTTCTTGGTAAGCAGGTAATTCTTCTGTGGTTGCCTGATGCTGCCCTTTTTGTTAACCAATATTTAATGTTTCCCTCTTGCAGTATGTTGTTAAACTGCTAAGATTTTGATTGGGTGAATTTATCTTCACCTTTGCTGCTTTATTATTTCCAATATTTTCTTGATCTTCCTTGTCTCTAGGTGATATTTCTTGATCATATATTCTTTGGTCTACTTGTTCCTCATCTTCTTTTCTTTCATCTGTTCTAGGTTGCTTGCATCTGATCTTAACATACTGATCTTATTTTTCAATCTGCCTTCCATTTTGGTGATGCAGTCTTTTTCTATTTGTTGATTTTGCATCCAAGATAATTATTACTATTACAATTATTAATACTGCAATTAATGTTAATTAATAATAATTAATTATATTAAAATCCATTAATTCAGGTATCTCCTATCCCCAAGTTAGCACAATTGTTTTTCACCCAGAAAAAGAAACAAAAATGAAATAAAAATTATGACATTGATATGCAAATATAGCATTTCAGAGTGGCGTGTTTTTGGTACATCAATTGTGACAAGAAGAGTTAGATATCTAACAAGGACACTACTTGAATTATGATAAACATAGTTAGAAAGAATTTACTAAAGATTTTATTTTATTTTTTTTAAAAGTGTTTTGTTGTAGACACTTATTTTGAAGGACTCCCACAGTTACTCCAATTATGATCACTCCCAGGCTATTAAGAAGCCTTTTCATAATGCATAAGCAAACAGCTCTTTAGGGAGTACCTTTTTGTAAACCATAATAATAAATCTATTTTGTACATAATTAAAATCTTTTAGAATACATTCAATGCCATAAATGAAAATACATCTCTCTATTTGGCAAACAACAAAACCATCCTTAGAAACAACATAGTTGTACCATTTCTGCTTGAGAAAAAAATGTACAGAATATGTTGTGTGCCTTCCTGAATACATTTAGGACTCAATATGTAGCATTGCTCTGTTGGAAATATGGGCAATTTGTAAGTGTCATACATATATATGTCAGTGGTGGGTCGCTACCAGTTCACCCTGGATCAGGTGAACTGGTAGTGGCAGTGGGAGTTTCTGCCCACCCACCCCAGATGCTTCTGCACATGCGCAGAAGCATCACATGTGCACAAGCACACACGCACCCATGAGCAAACTGGTAGTGACAGGTTTTGAAACCTGCCCTGATGTACGTACGTACATACATACATACATACGTATTTCTGACTTTACGGGCAGGCTTTTGTTTAGTCCCAACTTTGGCATAATACCTACAAATTTGTTTGGAATTGATATACTTCTCCGGTGTGTAATGATAACTGAATTTGGTAGTGTAGGACAATTTGGTTATTTCATCTATCTAATTTATCTAATTTACCCATTAGCTTTTCTTGAAATATGAACAAAGGGTAGAAGCCCCTACCCTGAGGTCCTTACCACCCCTTTCTTGAATCTACTCTACCTAATTTATCCATTAAGAAACATAACTAGTTTATCCCACTTCTCCATTAAATTCCTGATCTGATTAAGCCATTTAAATATCTTAATGTTCCATGAGGAACATTTACTCTTGATCATTTTATGAACAAATGCTTGCTATTTCAACTGCATCCTAATTACAACTTGTAGGCTTTCAGGGACATATCCATAGGTTCTTTCATCTGGTAAATGGTAGGAATATATACAATAAAACATTTCATTATATAGTTATTTTATCTCTATAAAATTAATCATAATTATCTATCTAAATATAATTACCATAAATAATTAATCAATATATATTGAGCTTCAGGAGCTGAAAGAGACATATTCATACATTATGATCCACAAGAACATTTTCCTATATGGAAGTTGGTCTAAGCAAGAATAACTTTCCAAAGTTTTCAGTATATATAGTTGAAAATGGATTTGAATCTTAGTCTTCTATTTTTTTTTTCTTTTCGTTTGACACATATCCTTTCACAACATTCCCACTAATAATGTTTTATAACTCTTCCATGGCCTAGTCCCTTTTCTATATAGAATTTACATTTTTCATATTTTATAGATTTTCTCATTTTAATGGAAACTGAAATTGACAGTCTCATAATTATTCCAATTGTCTTTATATTAAAGTGTAGGTA
>JANHZT010001558.1:14779-25303 GCA_032468215.1 Stegonotus admiraltiensis | reverse complement strand
TGTAGGGGTTTTTATTTTGGCTGTTCACCGCCCTGAGTCCTTATTGGAGAAGGGCGGTATATAAATTGAATTAATAATAATAATAATAATAATAATACTGTGCCAATAAATAGGTGCCACATGCGTATGAGATAATCAGTTTGTGACATTGTTTTGTTTACAGAGTTTTGCATTTTATTTTTTTTTTCTACGATGATTGTCAGTCTAGATATGTTTCCTGTTTTTGTAGGCAGCTGCTTCATGAATTTCAGAACAGTAAGTGATGTGCAAGGAGATCACATTGTTGTATTAATGGCTATTCATATCATAGCAAATACCTGAGGGGAAATTTTATTACCCAGTTTTCCATTGCCATGTCTGTTTCTTGAGTAGAACAGACTCACCTCTAAAAGAACACATGCATTAATCAAAGAAGAGATTATAGTTTGGCAGTCACATATTGGAGAAGACCTTGGAGCAATCACATGCTGCCTTCCAAGCTTTGCTAGCAAAAATCTTTCTATGGGCTAAGATCCAAGTGAATATATGCATGTGTGTCTGTGTACACGTGGGTAAATAGAAAAGTTGATTGTTTTAAGCACTAGTTCCAATTATGACCAATTCTGACTCAATTTCTCATTGCTACTTTGTGGGAACTACAACATTAGGGAGGAAAGGGAGGGTACTTAATTTAAAATAGAAAAGGAGGTACAATAACTAAATCATACTTAACTCAGTAGAAGTGACTCCTAAAGCAATTAAGCTTAAATTGTGACATAAAATTGGGAAAGGGCATAAGAAGTTACATCTATTTTACTCAGAATAAAATTATCAAATTAATGAACACATACATCACCAAAGCTGTAGAATAATATATTTTGAAGTGTCTGTTCACAACATGAAATTGACATGAAACTCAATGAAAGTAAAAAACACCAGATGTTGCCAGTGGAATTTTGGGAATATAATAAATTGTATTACAATTATCAAGGTGATGGTTACTTTACATTGCCAGTTTTCTGAGTTAGGCAAAAGGATACATTTATTCAGAATGGCCCTTTTCAATTATATATTGAAAGATGTTTCAATCAAAAAGACTGCAATATTTAGATTTTTGCATTAAAATTCAAAGCACTATAATTAATTCAGAAATGTCAAATTCAAAACTCTCTAAACCAGTTGTGATACTTTTAGGTAAAAGCTACTCTCTTACAGTAAGAATGAAAACTGGTAATGTTGTTAAAAGTTCCAGACATCCGTAATGGACCATATAGTTTTTCTCACTCTGCTTTTAGTACATTGATCCTGTACAGCAAGGGTATGATATGCTTATATACTGAGCAATCCAGAGGTCCACTGTAACTCTGTTCTGTCAGCCATGATTAACAGAAGAACAATCTTCAGTCAGAGGTTTCATGGCTTTGCTATTGGAGATCAAATATGGAACTGTCAATTTTTTTAGCCATTGTCGAATGGAAATATAATAATCACTCAGACATATGACCTGAATAATAAAGTGAAATTTTAAAAGAGGAATTGATCTCAGCTGTGATAAAATTCATGCTCTCCGGAGAAAATTTCAATAAATGCATTTACTGATGTTTTTCCCAATTATTATATATAAAAATAATAGATCATGATTTCTCTTAGAACCCTGTTTATCATATTACCCAAGCTGCTGTACAAATTTCATTGGCTTTTGACCTTAACCTATTACCTAGTAAGCTAGACTTCTGACAGTAAATAGGTGGAGTGATATCTAATTATACATTTAAGGCTTTAAAAGCTTCTCGATATCTATATTGTTTAAAGCCATCAATATAAGTTTTTTTATAGCTAAGATACCTATGTTAAGGAATAATTTCTACTTTTTTTACCTATGAGCAAACAAGAATATATCATAAAATCCACAACTATCTTCCTTCCAGACTGAGCATTTCATGACATTTACCAACAATGATTCTTTAATATTTTATTACAAACCATGCCTTTCTAATGTTTTGGTTAAAAGTAGAGTTTTGTTTTGTTTGTTTTATGGTCAAGATGGGTTTACTGATAAATGTCTACGGATCTGGATGCACTATGTCATGATAAACAATGGGTCCTGAACAATTGTCATCAGCTGTACAGAACGCAAGGTTATCTATCCAGTTTTTAAAAGTATTCCATGGATGCACATTCGGATGATACAAATTCAAATTAGGATTAATTTAAATTTCCTATTACATTGTGGTCATTTCAAATATATTTTATGTATTACCATAATCTTTCAATCACATATTAAATTAAAAACTTGCACAATCAGGAAAAAACATGCATAGGATTTGTATATGATGTGCGTATTTAAGACACCTTTCTAACTGATAATGCCATCTTCATTTGCTCATTGAAGAATCAATAACTGTACTTAATTTATTTGCGTCCATAGTTGATTGAAGAAAGCAACAATGTAGAAAGCCACCGACCATTGTAAAGTTCTGCTATAGTTTATTACAGGTGGGGAAAAAATACTTTTGTTCTATTCTTCTTATGAAATGGCTTTCTTTGAATGGGGGCCAACCAGTCTCCCACTGATACACTCTTTAAAAAAACCCATATTCCCCTCTAGTCTCTCCCTAAACAGCAGGCTGCAAGGAAGAGATAGATATCTCTTACCAGAACTCTGAAGTGATGATCTCTTGCAGAGAACTTTTGAAATTAGGACAAGGACTGCCTGTGGCCCTAGAGCCATAATTGTTCACCCTACTTTAAGCAGAGCCTCTGATAAAAAATGCTTTCAGTTAAGGATTATAGATCAGATAGCTATGGGAATTTCTTTTTTCTGTTTTTGCCCAAGGTCATGAAAAGCTTTTTCCATGCTCTAAGTATAGATGCATCTTTGTGTTGTCTTTTAGAAAAACGGTTTGTGGCATAGGTAGTTCAGGAAGCATAGTTAGAAATATGTCATTACAATGATGACAGTAATGTCAGAAAAGAAATAACAAATATGCTTCAGAGGTGTGTATATGGAGGGGGGTGAATGGGTGATGGAATCTAACATATTGCATACTATGCAAGTTAGGTAAAAAGTGAAAAAGTCCTTGTAACTTCTTTTTAAGCATTTTTCCTTTCGACTTATCAGTCTGTAGTCATGAAATATAAGCATATAGGCAGAACCCCAAGATTATTAATAACCAAATAGAATACCACCTTTATTATATATAAAAACAACGTTTCGTAAAAAGTAACTATTGTTTGGTTCATTTAGCCGAAAAGAAAATCCTCTGTTTTCAATTATACATAGACTTTTAAAAACTTTTTTTTTCATCAAAATACATATTTCATTCCACTATTTGCTAATTTTTTATCTATTTGTTTGCCCTCCAAAATTGATTATAGTTCCAACAAATATTTGAAATTCTCTAACAGATTTTAAACAATTTATCCAGTGGCATATGCGTACCAATAAACTCCCCTGTAATCCTATTTGGGGTAGAGTTGTTGCAACTGACTGAAACCAAGTGTTTACAGGCCAGATGCTCTTTCTGATACCTATGTAGAGTTTGCAACAGATATTTTTTTCTTTGTGCGCTAAAATGATAGATCATTTTCTAAGAATTCTTAAGATTATATTTCAATGCAAATTTCAACCTTTTTTCTGCATACTCTCCCATTGGTCCAACTGCATATTATATTCAATCTTATTTGCCCATTGAATCACACAGCCTTTAACTTGTTCATCCTCTGTTTCCATTTTTAATTAAAGCTTATACATCTTAGCAATAATATTATCATTTGTACAGAGCTTTGCATAAATTCAGTTTTACCCGTTGCAAAATAATAATTCTTTTTTATCTAATTTAAATCTTTCTGTTAGCTGAGCATAAGGAAACCAATGGCATGTAAAACTTTCCAACTCCAAGCTTTTCTGGTTTTTTAAAAGTTTAAAAAATTCAACAAATCAGCATAGGTTAAACCACTTTCCTTCTTTAAAAGAGCTTCTTGGGGTAGCAACCATTAGGAGACAATTTTGCCTTGTATCTAATTAGTCTAGTCAAGGGCTAGACTAATAAAATGTTTTTAAAAAATCTACTTTCACTTTCACTTTGTCATACCATAAATAACCATGTGATACAACTCTTAAATCATTTCATCTAGTTCCAATAATTTTCTACTTCTTAAAGTCATCCACTCATTCATGCAAACTAAATAGTCAGCTCAAAATACAATTCCAGATCTCCCCTCTTTCTTTAACATTCTGCAGCAAGTTGTATTTAATCTATGGTTTCTTGTCTTTTATAGATATTTTAATAGGTGATTTTTGTCATTGCTTAAATTGTACATTAGTCACCATTATGGATATTATCTAGAATAAAAATAGCATTTTAGGTGAAACACTCATTTTAATCATAGAAGTTCTTCCCAAAAATGACAATTGCAATTATTCCCATCACAGCATATATTTTTTTAACTTTATTCCATTCTATCAGTGTCTGGAAGGGCTAGACCAAAAAAGAATATTAAGGCATTGAACATAGCTGCATAAGAATAGGCACTAAACACCAGATCCAAAGAAGCAGGAATGCACCACGTTAGACAAGACCTGAGATGCAAACTATGCAAAGAGGCCTCAGAGACAACTTAACACATAGTAGCAAAATGTAAAATCTTGGCAGGAACAGCACAGCACAACAAGTAGCTGGTATTATGTACAGAAATATCTGCAGAGTGTGTATGGACTAAACTGTCCCAAGTTGATATAAAAGGTTGGAGAATAATGGGGCTAAGATCCTTTGGAACTTCTATATTCAGACATACAGGCAGGTACTAGACCAGTGATGGCTAATCTTTTTGCCATCGCGTGCCAAAAGCGGGGGGAACGCAGGGGGGTGTCATGCACGCATGTACCCACACCCATAATTTGCACGCATCTGCACGTGACTCCCCTGTGCTCTCCCTGCTTTTGGCATGTGATGGCATGGTGGGCCTGGTTTTTTGCTCTCCCCAGGCTCCAGAGGCTTTCTAGAAGCCCGAGAAAGGTGAAAACGGCCTTCCCCACCCCTCTGAAGGCTGGAAATGGCCCATTTGCTGATTTCTGGTGGGACCAGAAGTCAGCAAACAGGTCATTTCTGACCTCCACAGGGCCTCCGGCTGTGTGGGGAAGGCTGTTTTTGCCCTCCCCAGGCTCCTAGAAAGGTTCTGAAGCCTGGAGAGAGAAAAAAAATGGGCCTTTCGGTTCCCACAGAAGTCGGCAAATGGGGCATTTCCGGCTTCCAGAGATTTTCTGGGGGGGGAGACTGTTCTCATCCTCCCCAGGCTCCTAGAAAGCCTCTGGAGCCTGGGGAGAGCGAAAAATGGGCCTCCCCCCCAAGGCCCTCCAGAGGCCAGAAACAGCCTGTTTCCCTACTTCTGGTGGGCCTAAAAGGCCCAAAAATCAGCTTGCTGGCATGCGCATGGACGCTGGAGCTGAGCTTGCATGCCCACCAATATGGTTACACGTGCCACCTGTGGCATATGTGCCATAGGTTCACCATTATGGTACTAGACAATCAATCATATATTGTAATAGTAGACAAGGACCAGAAAACAGCAGTGGTGATATATGTGGTAGTGCTAAATGATAGCAAGATAAAGAAAAGGAAGTAGGAGAAGCTGGAGAAGTATCAGTACTCAAGAGAGATAGTAGAGAGGATGTGGAAAGTCAAGCCCAAAGTGGTCCCGGTGGTGGTAGGAATGTTCCGAGTTGTGAACCATAAGCTGGGAAAGTGTCTCAACATATCAAAGTAACATCATAGGTCTTTGTCCAGAAGAATGCAGTGTTAGGAAAAGTTACATTACTGGGTGAGAAAAGTTTTTTTTTTAATATAAACAATAGATTTTTTTCAAAATATTGAGATACGAAAGAAGTTCTAAAAAGCAAGATAGCTAAAGACTACTACTTGACAAAATGTTTGTTTTATTTATACTTATCAGGCTTTCATATTGGCATATTTTCTAATTTCAGATGCCATCCAGCGCCTCTGATCCATTTTTATCACCATTTTTATCTAATTGCTGTTAAAGAAAGGGAGGGGCCTTTATACAATAAAGAAGATGACAAGTTCTTGAAATTACTGAAATTGTTTCTGCCCCAGTTACAGACCCCAAAGAACTCAGCACACACAAAGTCCATACAAACCTTAATTTACTAAAGACTATTAATGAGCTTTTTTAGTAGTTGTTCAAACACAAGTACAATAAATCAGTCTTTTCTGAACAAGGGCTGTTAATTTAATTTCATTAAAAGCCAACAAGAATTCAAAGAATAATAACTCAGTTCTGAGGTACCATAATCTTACTGTGGTTGGCAGAATTCCCAGAAGCAGTTTGCAGGAAAACTAATAAGAGAGAAACAAGAGCCAAATCAAAAGTTTTCTGTAATCAAGATGCGAAGGAAATTGAACGAAGTTGTTTCCTGCAAATTGCATCAGTCGTCATCCTTCCTTAAATAGGCTAGGGGAGTGGCCAATTAGTCCCAAGCCTTATTCTCGAGGAGACCTCCTCCTGAGGAGCCACTCCTGCCTTTTCACAGCTCTGCGTGCTCGTGCATCGAGAAGAGGCTCCTCCTCTTCTTCCTCTTCACTTACGGGAGCTTCTGGAGGTTCTGAAGGCCCTGGCTGAAACCCCACCTCTGGCACCACATCTTCTCCAGCCTCCTCATTGTCTGACTCAAGTGCCAACTGCACAGGCTGCTGGTTTAGCACCACACCAGCCTTCTCGCTGTCGGAATCAGCTACTAACTGCACAGGCTGCTGACGGGCCACAACAGAAATCTAATTAGAACATTATCATCTACCAATGACATGAATTTTAGAATTCAAAAGTCATGATGTATTATACCATGGAATGCTTTATTCTTCTAATGGTTCTTGTTCTGATTGTGAACCTCATTTGCACTTTAGCTTCTATTTTTATTTGGTTCTAAGATGGAGATTCTAGGTTAGTTTGTAGTTTCTGACTACTGAGATTCACTGATTTCTCTAAATATATTCTTTCATTTGGTCTCTAACCCATCAAATCAATAAAAATAAAATCATTTCATTTCCATTCCTGAAGAGACAGACCCAATCAGAAATTTTGGAACTAGGGAGCCAGGCAAGTGAAATGATACGTGTACAGCTCTGGACTGTTTGCAGGGTAAAAAAATAATATAGTAAAGTTTTACAGAAAAACTGCACAATTGGTGAAGGGCATTTTTTTATAAAAATATCAGAGAAGGTCCATTATGAAATGATTGCTAGAATGGGGAGGGCTGTTAAAGAAGAAACATAGGAAATAGCAGAAGGAGAACAGTAATTTTAAAATAAAGATTCCATGTTATTTGTAAAAATGACAATGCTAGTTATCCAAAAAGCCTAAGTGTATGTTTATCACAAGCTAAAGTAGTTTGCTATATTTTTGAAATGTTCTGATCTTTTAAAATTGCAGGAATGGGTGCTTGGGTTGCCATAAACAGTTACATGTATACTATATATAACACAAAGACTGGATAACCTCTCCATTCCCATTCCCTAGAAAAGACTTAGATTCTCTATTTCTAACTCACTTCTTAGTAACAGCAGTGGTGGGATTCAAATAATTTAACTGGTTCTCTGCCCTAATGACCAATTGGGTGGGCATGGCCATGGTGTCATGGCCAGGGAGTGTGACAGGCAGCACTCAGCCTCCTTCACCCCCCTGGGAGCAAAAATGGGCTGCAGGGAGATGCACCACCCTCCCCCTATTAGGCCTCCCTGCAGCCTCCTGAAAGCAAAAACAGGTTGTGTGGGGTCACACTACACTCCCCTGTGTCCTGTTTTGGGCCTAGGAGGCCTCCCTGCACTTACCTGGAAGCCAAAATGGGGCACAGGAGGACTCCAGAAAGGGGTGGGGTGGGACAGGGCCAGCCAGCAATTTAACTACCGGTTCGCCCAAATTGGCCTGAACCAGCTGAATGCCACCACTGAGTAACAGCAATAGATATCTGCTAAAACAAATGCAAATCATTGTCCTACTCTGCTGATTGAAATGACCTTTGCTCAGAAGAAGCTGTTACTGTTACTGAAATTTGCATATTTGAATTTGAATATTACAGGTCAGATTGGATATAACTAACAAAAAATAACTAATAAAAAATAATGGATTTGTACAATATTTCTCCCTTTCTCCGTTGAAGTACAGGTTTAAATTAATGCTATAGAGGACAGGGTTGGTTTTATTGTTATAGGTTTTACCCTCATGGTAAAGATTGAATGGAAGAATTAATTAATTAATTAATTCAATTATTAATAAACAGTATAGTCAATGATACATCCCTGTCAAAAGTCAGAACTATTTTCAGAAATTATCCTAGCCCTCCAATATGGATGAATGTTATTCTGCAGGTTAGAAGGATCTCAGAGGGCTGTTTGGATTCCAGTCATGAATGAACAAACAATCCAATCATTTCAGATTGAAGACTTAGTTGTATAAGAAGCTTTCTTGCTGCTCTAACACACGAATTAGCTGCATTAAATTCTTTTAAAAAAAACCCAAAGCAATGAATGCTATTATTAAGATGCTGGGTGATCATGAAATGCTTTGCTGCAGTGCATCATAGGTTGTCAGTGCTCATATATAGCTCTATATATCTGCAGCAACTGAATCAAAAGCAGTCATGTGATTTTTGAATTGTGCTTGGTTACAATGATTGATTAGAAGGTGTGTTGAAAATAAAGTAAATCCTATAAAAATACAGACTCTGCAAATATACAGTTCCCAGAAATTAGGTAGCATGAGGTTCCTCTACAGTAGGTGTTCCAGACATCCCCAGAGCAAGAGTGGCTTAAGCAGTTTGGAGTTAAATCAAAATTCATTATTGTCATTAGCTATTCAAATGGTTCCTATGTCAAGGAAATCCTCTTCTCAGTGTCCCACTGGAGGTTGGCAAATGGGCCATTTCCGGCCTCCAGGGGACCTCCGGGGGATGGGGAATGCTGTTTTCTCTGTCCTAGAAAGGCTCTGGAACCTGGGGAAAGAGAAAATCATGCCTTCCGGTTCCACCAGAAGTTGGCACATGGGCCAATTCCAGCCTCCGGAGGGCCTCCGGTGGGTGGGTAAGGCTGTTTTCACCCTCCCCAGACTACTAGAAAGGCTCTAGAGCTTGGGGAGAGAGAAAATTGGGCCTACCGGGCCCACCATCACGTGCCAGGAGTGGGGAGTGGAGGGGTCACATGTGCATGCACAGGGGGGGGGCACAGAGATTTATGGATGTGGGCATGTGCATGCATGATCCCTCCATGCTCCCCCCCACTCCTGGCATGCAATGGCAAAAGGGTTAGCCATTACTGACCTAGTCTATACCTGTACATTTGGTTGTTCTTACCTAAATATAAAACCTTGCTTTTCTCTACACTGAATTTCATTTTATTAGAAAGGAGCCAATGTTCAAGTCTGTCAAGATCCATCTGGATCTTGAGCCTATCTTCTGAGGTGTTGGCTATAACTGCAAGCTTGGTCTTGTCTGCAAATTTGATGAGTTCCCCTTCTATCTCCTAAATCATTTATGAAGATATTCATAATCCACATAATTCAATACGACTAGGTGGTCAAAAAATAGGAATCTTACAGATCAGTCATTCAAATCTGATCTGATTTAATTTACATAGACCTATATACTGTCCAAGATGTACATTAATCTAATAGTAAACCAAGTATTCTTTGGAAGACTCCACTCCTAAGTAAATATTCTCATGATCAGGTTTTTGTGTTTTGCATTGCTAAATACATGATTGTAAGATAGTTTGCCATAGTATTCATTTTGTCTACCTCTAGTTTAATAAAACTCAAACTACTGCCCAATAATCTGAATTATTATTTGTGCCGTATAACCAGCAAATGGTTGTTTTTAGAAGCAATTCGAAATAAGTATTCTGATATTCCAAGTTCCTGGGCTAGTGAGACTTACTAAGACTTACCATTTATCACCATGGGGTATCTTTCTCATTATCGCTTAAATAACACTTAAGCTTACAAAAGAGGCATTTATATCTTTTTGACATATTCAGCCAACCTTCAAGAAATAATTGTTTTCCCACAGATGCTTTATGGTCCCTACTGTTGCATCATGGAGTGCAAGAGGGCTTTGTGCCGTTAAATGCAAGCTGAATTGCACCTTCAAATTAAAATCTACTGTTACTTCTAAATATAATACATGCCCTGACATTTAGTATTATTTCAGGTTTATGTATTCAATACTAATGTTGTTGTGGATTTTTACCCCCTTAGACTCTCATACAAAACAAGAAAATAACCTTCCATTGACACAGTACTGGGATGCAATTTACTTTCTTTCAGTGTTGGATTAAGACCTCTTATTAACATTTATTGTTGTATTGAATAATGTGTAGATTTGCAGGCAAAGCACTTCAATCCAGAACACAGTTACATATGCTACACTGATAGGATTTAAATTCATGCAAGCTGAGAGATTCTGTTAGCAGACTCAAATGAATTTGTATGATATCTATCAAATCTTCTTCGTCTTCTTCTTCTTCTGCTTCTTCTTAT
>JANHZT010001556.1:92859-107657 GCA_032468215.1 Stegonotus admiraltiensis | reverse complement strand
TAATAATAATAATAATAATAATAATAATAATAATAATAATAAATTAGATTAGATATTATATTATTATATTATATTATATTATATTATATATTATTATGATCATATCATATCAGTTATAATGTGCTTTCTGTGTTGTGAAATAAACACATTGCGACTTCACTGTCTAGAAACAGTGTGTTTTCTTTAACTGAATCTAATAATGTTTATCTTTGATTAAAGGAAATCCTCTAACCTCTTCCTTATTCTTGAAAATGGAAACCTTGAGCAAACTTTTATTATTTCCTCCTACAAGCTAATACACACTAGGTGACCTTTTTATTTTTCAAATTAAATTGGTAAACTTTCTTAATGAATGGATAGATGTAACGTAATAGATATTCAAAAATTTCACTATGGCTAAATCTCACTTGCTGGGAATTTAAAACTTCCTGTTTTACATTGTTTTTTACTGTTAATTGAACTAGAATTTTTAGTGACATTTTAAAATTTGAAACAGTTATATTGTTATTTTATTCTTCGGACTTCAGCTTGGGTACTTTGGACACACAATGAATAAATGTGACATATTTGTAGATACTAATTTAAGCCAAAACACGGTCTCTTTTCTATGAAGATTATCTCCAGATTACAGAGATCCTTATAAAGGAAGCAAAGTACTAGGTAGCACCCAAGAGACATTATGACACAACTGAAAAAACACCATTCTTTAAAAACATGTGTGTGAAACTCGCAGCATCAAGTTGCCATCACGGGATATATTGCAACATTTTTTCCCTTCATGGAGCTGGGGTGGGTGTGGCCTGCGTGTGACGCATCCGGCCTGCAGGCCACCAGTTTGACACACCTGTTTTAAAACATTTGATACTTTAAAAGGAGCAAAATGTAACTAGGATAATAGTGAAGGAGACTATGAATGTTAAAAAATGATGAATGAAATGACATTAAATTAGTATCATTCAAGAATGTTCCACTGGTTAAACTAAACTGAACCAAAAGAAAGCAAATTAAACTAAAAGTACTCTCTGGCAGCTCAGAAATAAAAATCATTACAGATATCCTCATTTAGTGACTGCCTTCTTTAACTTTACAATTAATCCTTACACTTTCTAAGTCTATTTGTGAGCTTTGCAGAACCTTAAAGCAAAAGGAAACTGAAATAAGATCATAAGCACAGCCGTGGCTTCATTTAGCAACTTCATTTAAATGGTCATTAAATAAGAAATAGCTGTATTATTAGAACTGCATTTCCTGCAGTATCTAGGATATTTGTTGTAACTCACAAAATACATGGCTTAAGCAGGAAATAGCTGCAGAACTGTCAAGTAAGCAGAACTGCGTTGTAATTCCTACTGGCTAAAAGCAACTGTAGAAAGAAGGATCTATTAAACGAGAGATTTCAGAATTCCCAGCTAGCAAGGCAGACTACTAATCTAAAGTGATCAAGGATTAAACTGATTGTACATTGATTCTTCAGAAGGTAGTGAAGTCAAGAATAATTTTCATCCTGAACCAACTTTGAAATGAGAAGATAGGGATGTAAATGTTACATATCATGCAACAGACAAAGAAATAAAACATGCATGATTTAATAGGCAGACAAAAAGTGTTTTATGCATACGATAGGAAAGAAACCAAATAAAGAAACTTGTGATCACATTTAAAATAAATCACAGTACAGTTTTAATAATGAAGTGAGATTCATTTAGTTACAGCACAGGGAAAAGAAAATGTAAGCAATATTTTAAATACAAGAGTGAGATTAATCCAGACATCAGTACATGGCTGTGTCAGCGATAAGCAACTTGAAAACATAACAATAAAGAATGCACTGGAATTTGATGCTTCACATTATATAAATGTTGGATCTTTCTTAAACTAATGGTAATTGGACAGATAGGGTAATACCCAGACATAAGAAATCTGAAAAGCTGTATTATAGCATCAGAATAAATATATGGAGAATGTTGGGATTTCTAAACTGAAATGGAGTTTCACGATGTGGCATGAAAAGAGCTGAAGTACTTGAAAATTAAGCAACTGTGTTTCATGTATCCCCCTTTGTAAGCTTAGCAGTGTAGAAAGTCCATAAGTATCGATTCTTTCTTCCCCTATTCTATGTTATAACTATGAGATGAAACAGAGGTAAATGTGGAACCTCTGAGTTACCTGTGCTACAATTATCTGCAGAAACACTGCTACTGTTGAGAGAGATAAAAGAATCCTGAGCAAAAATGATGGGACATTTAAACAAAAAGTTAATAAGAGCTAACAGGAAGGCAATTGTTTTCTAACAACTGTTGAATAAATACGTATCGTTTAAAGAAGAGAATGAAATATGATTTCACTTTTAGTCCAGAAAGCGTTGTGCCAAATTTCAGCCATCCACCAGCATGGAAATAGATTCAAGATATCCAGTTCTCTGATGGATACATGGAGGAAATATGGATGCCAAAGAAACATGGTGATTTCTGCTTTGTTTCTACATTTTGAGTATTTTAAGACAGATTTCTCTCCTTTTTAAATCAAAGGAAGGGAATCTACCCCTTGGCAACTCCAGGGCTTGTCTACATGATCTTAGTTAATAGACAATTCGGGAGCCTTTGGATCTAGTATACAGGTGTCAAACCCGCCGCATCACGTTGCTGTAAACATTTTTCCCCTTCGTGGTTCTGGATAAGTGTGGCCAACATGTGACGCATCCAGCCTGCGAGTTTGACACCCCGATCTAGTAGATTAATAGACTGGCTTCCCAAAATATTTCCTGCCCAAACCCTGGCAAATAGAATATGTAACATTTCCGACAATGGATTTTCCTGTTGAAGCTCCAAATTTTCTCTCTAACCATTCAGTGGAAAATCTATTATTAATGTTTCTTTAAAATGCAAAGGCAAAAAGATGCTTCAAAGTGTGTGGAGGGACACATACAATTGCAACTGTTTAAAGCAGCTACCCCTTTTCCTAGGATCTCACAGCCACTCACAACAGCTACTGCATGAACTAAGAAAAAGTTGTTTTGATTGAAGTAGCTTCAGGCCAGTATCTCATCTTGCATGCTCTGAAATATCTTTTGTTTTCAACTCCAAAGATATGCATAGCCCATCATTTTCTACAAGACTGCATCCTAAATAATTTACAGCTTGCATTTTTTTGAGCATGAAAGTCGAAGGAACACAGAAAGGATTCTAAGGCATTCTTCTATCCACATATTAACCTGATCCATGACAGCTTAGCTACAAAAAGAAATTGGAAATTTGATTAATATTAGGCAGTCTTGTCTGAAAAATAAGATGCGGTGGAAAACCTGGATATCTTCAGGAATTGCTAATTATAATTCTCAATATCTCACCACTATTGGTGATGCCGGTTGAGACTGAGAATTTTGTTCTGCAAGGTTTGGAACAGGGGTGTCAAACCTGCATCATCACAGTAGCATCACGTGACATATTGGGACTTTGTTCCCCTTTGCTTAAATGGGGCGTGGCCAGCGTGTGGTGCATCTGGCTCGTGGACCGCACGTTTGACAGCCCTGGCCTGGAAGAACCCATGTTCCCTGTTCCAATCTAACCCATAAACTTGGCTTCTATAAACTTATCTTTAAAAGATGAATGTGTGTTTTTAACCGATTAAAAACTATGATATTCATCTTAGATCTCTAAATATACCTACAAATTGAGGGATTTGATATAGTTGAATAATTAATCAGGTAATCTCATCCAGTAATAGGTTTTAATTGGTTGAAAGCATCTGTGTGTCTGTGTACATTATGTGGTACCTATATCTGGATACATCCCAGCTACTTCTGATGTTATAAAAGCATGAATGAATGAACAGACAAGTTGGAACACAGAGCTATAATGAGCTTTTGAATCGCCAATACTCACACATAAAAGGGGGCCTGATCATCAGCAGGTGTTGGAGAAGATCTAGAATGTGAAGCATACGACGCAGCATCTTTTTACAATATTGTTAACAAATGTCAGTGACTTCTACTCAATGAGAGATGCATACACACGTATTTAAAAGTGTGCACTCCTGCTTACTTTCCTCTTCCCCCTCTCCACCTCTATTCTATCCACACCTCCCATCAGAAAGCATCTGTTCTTTATTGGAGTGTATAGCAATGATTATTAACAAGCATGAAAAATGCAACCGCAATCAATCTTTTATTCCTTGATCAGAGATTCATCTCCACACGTTCAGTTAAGGCAGGTGAATTCTGAATCAGCACAGTAATTATCTGGCAGATGTTAGAGGCAGCTGTTATAACTACTGCTAAAAGCAAAAGTCTCTAGATATTGTTAAAGAAGTGTAAGGTGCAGGGAGAAGTGAAGCCACAGATATCCTGATGATGCTATACATCTGCTTTTCTGTTTAGGAAAAAAAACGGTTTATATATGAAGGGAAGGAAGAAAAGAAGATGAGAGAGAGAAAAAAAACATACTATAAACTATAATCCCAAGCAAAATTATTATGAAAATGCTATACTGAGCTTGACACTCAAATTGGGGGACTGGTAGAAAGTTTTGTCTGCATATAAAGCCCAAATTTGAACTGCTAATTTAAGATGCAAGATACAGTACCTGCAATTTAAGTCTCAGGCATTTGGAGCACTGTTTTAATAGGTATAGATCATTCAAGTTCATTACAATTGGGTGGCATTTTACATTAAATTATATCCTGCAAATGGCTTAAACTACAGTTTTCTTCCTAATATTTGTAAAAAAAATATACTGAGAAAGCATTCTGTTATAATGTCATGTATCTTAATTTCTATATTCACCATTTTCCACTGTTGAAAGATTTCTCAGTCACGTAAGGTAAAAGATCAAAGCTTATTTATAAAATTCCAATGTTTTTCAGTTGATGAACAAAAAAAAGTATCTAATTTAAATCCCATGCAAATACTATCACTGTATCTTCCAGGAATCTGGGAAAGCAAGAGATTCAAAAAGGTGTTAAAATGTCCTTTTGTCTCGTGGATCAATATATATAACTCTTGCTCACTCTAACGCTACTATTAACTGGAAATAAAGAAGAGAGGTTTGATCCTTTCTGCCCTATTTACCACTCTCATTCATCTAACAAACTATTTCCCCTCCCATAGGTGATTTCATGCTGTAATATTCCATCAGCTTTCACCATTGCTTAGACATTGAAGGTGAATATTCTTCAGGCATAGCAATTTGATTGACAGCTTTAAGGAGCAGCTGCTAAGCTTTAATTTTTAGAAGCCAATTCAGGATTTAGTTTAATAATATTTTTAATCAAGTTCCATTTTTTCATTATAGTTATGCATTTGTAAGATTAAATGATATGGGCAAACGTTTTCTCCCTTATTGCAAATGGTTGGCAAATTCCATATATTTATTTGAGTTCACTAAATTATATCAAACCAGTGAATGGGAAAATCAAACTACCATACTGGATTGCAATTTTGGAACTCTCATTAGTTGGTTGTGATTCACAGAAGACATTTCAACTTCTTCCATCAGTGTAGAATCCAGTTTAATACTGAAACTTCATTAGGATACTGAATTAAAAATAATCATGGAATTAAAAAAAACACAAGTGCAGTGACAATATAATTGATGCATACTGTGTTTGAAAATCTACCAATCTGTATCTACCAACTTACTTTATATCTGGTCCAATGACAGAATGCCTCCTCAGCATGGCCCGTGCTTGGGCACTAGTTAAATTAGCAGTAGGTTCCTCATTAATAGACAATATACAGTCTCCAATACCAATTCGTCCATCACGATTTATGGAACCACCATGGATAATGCTGCGAACTATCATTCCCATGCCATCTTTATTAGAACTTACTGTCATCCCTTATGGAAAAAAAAAGTTTAGCACTAATAAGAAACATGGTATCTGACTTGAGCCTACACCGAGTAGCATTCATTTTCTGAAATGGTTTTTATTTATATGTTTATCTGTATTTTTGCCAATATACACATACTTCCACATTTTTTTTAATCATAACTTGAAGAAAAATTAATATCATATTTGTAGGTCTAAGAAGTCAACATGCAAGGTCAAAAAACACCAGCTAGAAAATTCTCACTAAAAAAAACCTGGTAACAGCTGAGGCTGGCATATGAGATTGTCTCTTCAGGTCTACAGCTGCCTCCATCGCATAAGCTCACCATTAAGATTAAAAAGATGATGAATTCCTAATGCCTTCTGTTTAAAAAGCTACTTAATTAGATGAGCTCCGCTACATACAGCCTCAAAGAAAGAAGTGCAGAACAGAAAAGGAAAAGGCAATGAACTTATTTTTAATTTAATTTAAAAAAAAGTGAGCAAAGAGAAAAAAAGAAGATCAAGATGAGATAACGATGAAGAAATTACAGAAGATTTGTTCTGAACAGGAATGAATTACAAAGCACACAAGTGAAGGATTTCGTCCTTCCCATATTTGAATATGGCCAATATTTTTGTCCTTCTGAACACTTCCAAGATAAAAAGAATGTTAAAATTCTCCAAACAGAGAGTTCTTAGATTTGGCATCATTATATTAAGAAAAGCTAACAGTTTTAGCATTGCAACAATTCTTAATTTTATTGGTAATTAAATTGCTTGGACAACTATATCATTGATGTATTGACTGATTATAACAATACGGATTGATCTTCTCCTGACTGTTCCTGGCTTCATTTGGGAAGAAAAATGTATAGACATGATTGCAATTATTATTATATAATTATTATTGAGATCATATATAAAAATCTTTGCTTTTTGATTAAAGCAACTTAAAAGAATAATATCCAGTTTTCTCTCAGGAATAACTAGGCAGAAATAAGGATTGCAAGGGCAAAGGTGTGCAGAGTTACGTGAGGTACATTACCTAAACTTGAATTGCCTTTTGCAATGGTAATCATTTTCTCCAACTTGTTTTTATTTGTATCTAGGCCAGCAAGCATTAAGCTATTGTTTTCCATCAAGAAATCTTGATCCTGGTAAGAAGAAAATAAAAGTCACTTCTGGAAAAAACAGTAGGATTTTATGTAGTTTACAAATCACAGCCTGCTAGACAATCTACATATTTGTAACATTCTTCAAAGGGCTTGTTTCGGTTTAAAATAAGCAAACAACAAAAAAGGTGTCATAGTGCTTTACTAAAATAACTGCGCTGATGAAGTATACCCTTCACAACTGGCAGCAAATAGACACACAATTTTTTTAAAAAAAAAAACTAGACTTGTCCGATCTTGTGCCCTCCAAATGCAGATTGCAAGAGTTTGGGTTCCAGGTATTGAAAGTTGTACAATTGAGCTGACGTGCTCTGTCTAGCTAAACAATCAATTTTGGTCTTTGTTGCATATTCCATATTAGACTCCAAAAATGGAATACATCTTTGTACTCCACAATCTCACCTCTCTACAGAAATCCTTGCAGGATCTCTCCACAAGGTACCCATGATTCTGTACTGTATAGAACAATATTCTGAACAGCAAGTGCTATGTTGAGTCCCAGCTCAGTTCTTAGAAAGCAAGCTGTTAGTGTATACAATCCATACAACCCCAACTTATGTTGTATTTGATTCTTCTAGATTAGGGTGTCAAACTTGCGTCGTCACGGCATCATCATGTGACATATCATGACTATTTCTCCTGCTAAATTGGGCGTGGGCATGGCCAGCATGTGACGCATCTGGGCCACGAGTTTGACACCCCTGTTCTAGATCAAAAGGCAGAATGACCAGAAAACACCATTACCTTTAGTCCTCTTTGATCTACTAAATCTCTGAAAATGATGCTTTTTCACAAATGCATGTAATGAATCCTTCCAGTAGAATCAAGTGGCCATCTAGAACTTACTTTTGTACGGTGTGAAAATTCGGGTGTTAGCTGAGATTGTCTCCACATGCTTATGTTTTCGTGTTCAACTTGTTTCTTAGGAGATTGTGTTGTTGGATTCACAAGAAAAGATTCTGTGATCTGTTTCATACATCCACCTGCAGATTTATTCTCTGTCTCTCTTTGTATTAGATCCATTGTGTACAGGTTTTTATCTGATGACTGGTAACTGAGTGGGTCACTGGAATCTTCTTTGAAAGTAGTCTAGCAAACAAAATAAGAATTCCAAACTCATTCTATTTTTAAAGTATGATAGAGTATTATTGATAGATATTATTGATTTAATAATTAATTGTTAAATCAATAATATTCAATCATACTTTAAAAATTAGTATTACTATTAATTAAAGTTAATTCTTAATACATTTTCAATTATTAAAATAAAGCCACGATTGTGTTGGCTCCACTTTCTGTGAAGTTGTCTTGAGTCCACCATTTCTTCCTCTGGGAGTCTAAAAACTTTTCCCATGAATAACTAGTTTACATTCAGGGTGCCATATGGTCTGTTTTTATTTTGTATAATTATTTTTATTGGGATAAAGTGATAAATATAACCACTACCAAGTTTCATGAATGAAGGTGATTATACGTGTTCCAAGATAATGTTGCAGGATCCAAATTGGGTTGGTCAGCACGACCAGAAGTTTAGTCTTCCAAGCTTTTGGGCTCGTGCTGGAGCCCATCCTCTGGGAACTTCTCACTCACCAGAATATGACATAGAGACAAGTTTCCTGAGGATGGGCTCTAGCACAAGTCTGAAAACTCAGAAGACTAAACGTCTGATCCTAGTGGCTGACCCAGATTGGATCCTACTACCAAGTTTGATTGTAAACATTTTCTTTCTATTCTGATGGGACACAAGATAATGATTTCAAGAACGTGAGTTCTGTACCTTGTATAAAACTTGATTTGTTGCAGAGTATGTTTCCCAGCATGCACTTTAATTTCTAATTTCATTAACTATTGCAAAGTTGAACAATGCAATCTGTCTCATTGGCACAGTGGAACAAGTATACTATGTTTAGTCTAAGGAATTCTATTAGGAAATAAATTCTGGCCATCAGACCCATGCTGTATCCAACAGAAATAAGATTCCAAAAGAAATGTAGCCAGCTTATAAATTTCAGGTGTGAAAGAAAAGCAACTTCTTTTTTCAAAGAGTTACTTATAAAGCAATAAAAGCAGGATACAACTGCTTTGAATGAACTGACAATCCAGCAGTGATCCCACCATGAATGTTAAAAGAAATATGCAGAATGACCCAAAAGAAAGAGAGAGAGGGAGAGAGGGACAGAGAGAGAGAGAGAATCAGAAAAAGGGGAGAGGAGAAAAGCTAACGTGACAAAAAGAACATCAAAATTTTAAAAAAGAATTTGAGCAACCTTTCAACAAAAGCATTTAAGTGACCTTTCAAGCATTGATTTTCTAAAGCAATTTACTAACGATTTCCCTTAAGAAAATTAAGAGTTTTTAATGCTTGAATTGTAAGCATGGAGCATTCACTGTACTTATGCATGTCTTTCCATAAATGGCTTGTTATTGTTTAGATTTCTTTGAACCACATATTTTAAAAAAATTGGAGCACCTAAAAATTATAGTAGATGGTCTGCTGAATACTAAAAATCTGAAAGGTAATTCAATCAGCATTACTATCTAAATGAAATTACTCTTTAATCTAGTAAAAAACTATGAACAGATGGAACCAACTGGTAACATTACCTTCACTGTCCAAGCAGACATTTTCATAAGGCTGATTTATAGTTACTGTATGAACAAAGTGTGTCTTTCTGCTCATATCCCTGCTCATATCCTTCCCCCATAATTTTACCTTGGGAGTTGAAGAGGGCAGTGAAAGAGCAAGCTTCAGATCATCACCACAAATGCCGCTATGCAATGTTAAAGCTGAAGGCTGGAATGTACCATCATTATCTGGAGAACAGTCTGATCCCATGGTACAGTCTTCTATTACATCTGCCTCACTTGAGTCCACCTAATAGCAAAGGAAATCCAATCAAATGGGCTTTGTATCTGTTTCAAATACAAGCATTGGTGGCTATTAAATAATTCCAGCTGTTTTCCTTTGTAACATTTTTCTTTTCAATTTTCCAAAGTAGAATATCTTGGCTTGCAACATGTTTATTTCCACTCAAAGCTTTGGATATCAGATCGTGGATAGGCAATGACTTCTATGTGAAAATATTTTCGTTGACTTTTTATTATCTCTCTAAAATATTATGCTATGTGCAGGATCACAATTGAGCCCAACATTTCCACTGCTTAAGTGAAATTTGCCCCATTTTAGGACTTTTTTTGTCACAGTCCTTAAGTGAATGGCTGCAGTTGTTATGCGAATCATGCAATCATCAGGTAAATCTGGCTTCCCTCATTGACTTTGCTTGCCAAAAGCTGGCTGGGAAGGTTACAAATAGCAATCACAAGATCCAATGATTATATATAATCATTGGAGGTACAAGTGCCTATATTCTTATTTCATGATCATGGGGATGCTGCAATGGTTGTGAGAAAATCAGTCAAGTCACTTTTTTCAGTGCTGTTGTAACTTTGAACAGTCACTAAACAAATGGGTGTAAGTGGAGAACTGTATTGTTCTAAATAGGCTTACTTTTATAATAGCAACAGCACTTAGAATTTTATAGCGCTTCACAGTACTTTACAGCCCTCTCTAAGAGGTTTACAGAGTCAACATATTGCCCCCAACAATCTGGGTCTTCGTTTTACCCACCTCAGAAGGATGGAAGGCTGAGTCAACCTTGAGCCTGGAGAGATTTGGACTGCCAAATTTTGCAGGCAGCAGGCAGTCAGCAGAAGTAGCCTGCAGTACTGCACTCTAACCACTGCGCCACCATGGCTCATAATTTAATATAAATAATCAAGTGGATTATTCCATCAGCTTTAATGATTGTGATTTTTTTATTAAAAATGTTGTCATTTATTCCCAAAATACATTACTATTCTCATTACACATAAGCTAGCACACATTGTAAATTTATATTATTATTGCCTTCTCAGCACATTTTCATATCAGCATAGCATTATAACAATGAAATCATGGGATTCACTATCAATTCTATGGATACAATCCAATTCAGTTCAAGTCAGAAGCTAAAATCCAATGCATGCCAAGTACATTATCCTGAATTTATGACAGGCAGAAAAATAATTAAATTATATCTTCAATAAGTTGAACTTTAACAAAAAACAAGGATCATATCCCAAAGCTATCCTAAGTAGCTTTGTGATAAAATCCTTCAGAAGTTTCTACAATAAAAACATTTTTAATTGAACAGAACCACTGTAAAAACACCAAGTGTTTTTCCCATAGTTCCCATTCACCTTGACCTGAGTCAATTGTACCTCTCAGTCTTTCTATCAAATTAGAATGCCTATTTGCAGAATTCTATGTAAACCTTCTTACATTTTTCTCTGAAAGTATATCATTGTATGGTACAAAGATCATTTGTACCATACAATACAAATACAAAAACCATTGTATTTCCAACTCTTGTAGTAAATTTAAAACTAAGTAGTTTGTACCAGTGGTGGGTTGCCTCCAGTTCGGACCGGTTCGCAAGAACTGGTAGTATAACCGGTGGGAGGCTCCGCCCACTGACCCGGACATCATCGTAAGTTATCTGCGCATGCGCAGAAGAGTGCATGCACGTGTGATGTGAACTGGTAGTATAGGTAAGTAGAACCCACCCCTGGTTTGTACCTTATGTAAAGGTACACATGCCTGTATGTGCATATTGTGATGATGAACCATACCTCCCGAATCAAAGGGTGAAATATTTGGTCAGCTCAAATATTGTCTGGGGTCCCCCAACCACCGGTCTGTGGGCCAGCACAGAAACCGGGCTGCGCAAAACAACCAACCCTGTCTGCAGGATGCAGGCAGCATGCGAAACCACACCTCCTTGAGTCCACGGAAAAACCTTTCTCCATGGAACCAGTCCCTGGTGCCCAAAAGGTTGAAAGCTACTAAAGAAAAAAAAAGGAGTGGAGGGAGGAGGAGGCAATAAATGGAATGAGTTGCATGCATCCAGACCAGGGGTGAAATCCAGCAGGTTCTGACAGGTTCTGGAGAACCGGTAGTGGAAATTTTGAGCAGTTCAGAGAACTGGTAGTAGAAATTTTGAGTAGTTCGGAGAACCGGCAAATACCACCTCTGGCTGGCCCCAGAGTGGGGTTGGAATGGAGATTTTGCAATATCCTTCCCCTGAAGTGGGGTGGGAATGGAGATTTTGCAATATCCTTCCTGTGGAGTGGGGAGGGAATGGAGATTTTGCAATATCCCCTGCCATGCCCACCAAGCCACACCACGCCCACCAAGCCACGCCCACAGAACTGGTAGTCAAAAAATTTGGATTTCACCCCTGATCCAGCCCCAGCAAGAGTAAGGTGACATCTGCATACTACCACAAAGACAGTCTGGATGAGTATAATCCAAAGTAATTTTCAATTTACTAAATCCCATGAGATGGCATACATACACACACACAAACACATAAACACACACATGCACGCACACTCACTTCCTCCCTGTTCTAAGATAGCAGGGACTTGGATTCAGATAGATTACTATTAAATCAGCCACAATTTGCCCACTTTAGCTATTAGAGTTGGATTGACATACATATATACAGAATCAGTCAAAGGTTCATTCATCATTCTAGCTTTTGTGGGTTTTTGAAGACTGGCTGATATCTCAGATACTATATACAGTATATCACTAGAGCATGGGTGGGTAACTATGGCAATTTACTACCTTTGGATTTCAGTTTGTAGAATTCTGAACAGAACAAGTAAGCTTTTTTTTTAGTGAACTGAAAAAGTATGTGAGAAAACAAAGTATATGAAATAAGAGAAAACCCATTGCCTTCTGGGGTTTTTAGATATTGCCGAGTTTAAATGAGCGACAGCATTTGAATCATATCATATGTTTACACCGAGTTCTAAGTTCCAAGAAGTCCAAGTTCCAAGAGAGAAATTGCAGAGTCCTAAAAAGTAATTTGAACGAATGGCTGGGGTCATAATTTCCTTGTATTAAAGGATAATATATATGCATGGTTTCTCGTTTGAAAAAATAATGGTTTGCTTTTGTAATTTTCTAACTTTTTTTAATTGTACATTATTCTGAAGGCTTCAATAATATTTTTTTTAAAAAATGTTTAAATATTTAGAGAGTTTAATTTTGTCACACAGCATTATCTTCTTATAAATACAATGTTTTGATATAGTTATGAATATTTTCTTATATTAGCAAGTAAACAACCAACATGTAGATTCAAGGAAACCAAGCAAGAAGTCTTTTAAAATACCTGTTAACATGTCAACGCAGGACTGTTCCTGTATTGTTCTTTAACAAAATACTGTTCAAAATTAATATATAGAATAAAAGACTAACTATCGACTAACCAGAGCCAGCTCAGCATGGAAGAGGGCTGAATCGGTTAGCCTTTCCTCCTCAAAGGACTGGGCAGTGTAGAAAAAGGAATCTTCCTTAGCAGAAACATAGCCCTCTTCTGGTGAAAGCTGCAGAAAGAATGAAGCTCTTGAGTTGGATGATGGCCAGCGAACAGAACATGCCATGTAAGTAAATACCAAGAAATTTTAAATGAATATAAAGGTCAGAAAAAAGGGTATCTAGAAATGATACTACAGCCCTCAAACCATGAAATGATTTATAAGGTTGAAAAAAGAAAAATGAGATGGCAATAATTATGAATTTGAAATAGCCTTTAAGCATCACATGGTTATGTACCTATGTGCTGATATTTGAAATGTTCTCCCAGACCAGATGATAAATTCTGTCTCTCTCCTTATACTTCCACTGCCTGGTTTCCAACGCAGTTAAGCCTCACAACTAGGTTTAAGATTAAACTAGATTTAAGTCTTACCAAATTTAAATTATACTTAGTTCGTAAACACAACACATAAGTTTCAGTGAAATCAGTAGCATTTCTTGTGATAAACTTGCTTGGGGCAGATTGAAAATCATATTTATTAAAAAAAAATTACCTGTCTGGCTTGTGAATTTCATAGTAAGTCACTAGGAGACAACAGCTTTCACAATCTTGCCATGAATGTAAAACCCAATTTCAATATGAAGGATTTTAAGAAATTGTTTGTTCCAATACAACTAAAATATATTCCTTATCAACATCATAATAAAACTACATTACCTAGTTCCTTTTCTGTTGGGTTTGAGGTTGGATTATAGAATTGAGATAACGCTGGCCATAATTGTTGATGGCCTCTGGTAAACTCAAAATATGGATTATGTATCCACCCAGGCCTTGATCCTTGATCAGAGACTTTCAGTACCTCCTGAATCAGGTTTATGGGGGTTGGTAATGGGGGGGGGGGTACAGTGGCTTTCCTCCTTCCTCTAAGGCTGGTTCCAGTTAGAATTGGTACAGAATAAAAATGCAACCCATGCTTTTTCTGCATTTTCTTTCTGCTTTTATTTAGCATCTAAATGAAACATCTGAGTAACTCAGAACATTTGTCCGTATAAGGTTAATTATCATTAATATGCTATAGATCTCTGCCCTACCCATCACTTGGATAACTTAACATTCCCCCAGTGACTGGTGTGCAATTTGGAGGTCCTTTGGAGGTCCTGAAAAAAGAGCAGGTGGTAGCCACAGCCAGGAGGACCTTAGCACAAGTCTATCCATACTGCCAGTTGAGCCCTTAGTTCAGGAGGCTATCACAGTTACACACACCTTAATTATTTATTTGGATTACTGCAAAAGGCTCTAAATGGGACTGCTCTTGAAGATCATTCAGAAGTGGTCACTGATCCAGAATGCAAGGACACATGTGTCCAAGTACATTTTTTTTTTGCTTTGATTTATATGCCGCCCTTCTCCGGAGACTCAGGGCGGCTTACAATGCGTTAAGCAATAG
>JANHZT010001556.1:55403-67545 GCA_032468215.1 Stegonotus admiraltiensis | reverse complement strand
TAATTGGATTTTAAATTTTGTACTGTATGTTTTTTATTTCTGGCTGTTCACCGCCCTGAGTCCTTCGGGAGAAGGGCAGTATATAAATCAAATAAATAAATAATAATAATAATAATAATAATAATAATAATAATAATAATAATAGGAACATTGCTTTATTCTATAAATTTCCTTATGCTAATTTGGTACAATCGCCTTTCCTTTTACTATACATAACATCTGCAATATTGGCACAGTTTGGCAGGGAAGAAATAAAAGAATGCCTGTGATGCCACTTTATATGATAAAAACATACATTTTGGCATTATATTTAAACTTCCACTGCAATCAGATGACGCTTCAGTACTTAGTTTGTAATTTATCTATTTTTTTAAAAAAAAATCTACCTCAGTTGCATTTTTATTATGTAAGCAGTTTAGGCTAAAAAAAACCCAAAGTTGGTGGTGTTTATTTTTTAAACTTTGAAGCTTTAGTTGCATGAAGGGGGAAAGAGAAAACATAGGACAGGAAGAAAGATTACATTTACACTTTCTTCCCATATATGACAGACATTGAAGGCTTTGTAAAGCATTCAATTAAACAAAGACATGCAGCAATTCATAACTCTAATAACTGCATTCCATCCACTTTTCAGCACATTCTAGGTGGGTGTTGCAGCGACACAATTATGTGAAGGGCAGGAATTCAGATTAGCTTTCTTTTTCTCCTAACGTGTTCTCTTTCACAATTTCGGTGCTAATTTTAACAGCTCATAACTGACATGAGGTCAAATAAAAAAATTAAACTGTTAGCTGTTTTAAAATGTTAGAGGACTAAATCCAATGGGCACTGACTCTTTGGTACTTTATCACCTATGATAGGAATCAGTAGAGTATGAAGAGTTAATTATTTAATGTGTGCCCTCTTTATCTATCTCTCTCTCCTCTCTGTTTTTTTGAACTAGCTAATCTGAGCTCACACCTTTCTGTCTTTGCTTCCCTGGAGGACACATAGAGACCAAAAGGTCCTTTGATTCCTCTCTGGAGGATTCAGTTAGTTAGGTGCTAGACTGCCTATCCATATATTGTATTTCCTATAAATAAATCTCCTTTCTGTTATAAAACCTGCTTTGGTAATCATTGCTAGAGTCAGATTCCTGCTCTCAGAAATGCTCATATGCCCACAAAGAATGCTTCAAGCTCCAATTTGAAGAAAAAGTTCAACACTTTTCCTCTTTTAATTCATTGCATAACGTTTTTGGAACAATTCCATTGAAAGATATTGAATATATTTACAGATATTTATAAATCACTGTTAACTGCAAAACACACAACCTGCAGTAAATTTTCCTTCTTAAGCCTCTTCCCTGTCTTTGCGGCATGTGGCCAAGTGGAGAAATTTGGAATACTTCTCCTTTTAATTAAAGTTTGCCACATGATCTGAATTTGTGGCTGACAATAAGCACCACTATCTTCAACGTGTCACGTTTGGTCCTAGTTTACATAAATCACTAAAGCATAAGAGGTTTGGTTTTGGCTTTGCATGAAGTGTTAACTCACTCAAAAACCACTATATAATTAGCACGTGGAATTCATTATCACAAGTAGTCATGGCCACAAACTTGAGTAGCATTAAAAGGAGATTAGATGCATTTATAGAGAATGTATCTCTAGTCTTGAAGACTCGGTGTTACCTCCGTATCAAGGGCAGCATGACCGTTAATGTCACCTGCAGGGAAACAAAGGTAAGGAAGGGTCCTATCTCAATCACCTGTTCTGGAGTTGGCTACTATGAGAAACAAAATACTGGATTAAAGAACAGCCTTGGCCTGATTGAGCAAGACTATTTTGGGTTTGATTAATATGCAAAGCATGTCCCTTCTTCAACAAACCATTATTTTAAAAATTGGCTTATTGATGTACAAACCAAACTCATAAAACATGAATTTATATGAACCATATTAATCATAATTTGCACTCAAAAATAAAAAGCAAAAGTTTCCTATTGTCATACTAAGAAGGAAAAGAAGGAAATAGAACAAGTATATAAAGAGAGAGCAAACCCCACTCCCTTTTAGTATTGTTGTTGTTACCTAGTTAGATAATGAAATATCTGCAAGAAAACAACCAAGCTCAGAGAGCACCAAGGACCCCAGGGAACAATTAATGATACAAAACCATAGCTCTCTGCAGTTTGTTTCTATACATGCCATGTGAATCCATGTGCCATGTGAATCCAGCCCATCTGGTTACTTTACATTTCTGTATGTCATACAATCCCATAAAATTTGGACAACTGAAAAAGCCATGTTTCAATTAACCATACGTATCATATCATGCAAGGATAGCCAGTCTGCCATGATGTGGTTATCTTATCTCTTTATATGCAAAGGGACAAACATTTGCTTGATCACTACAGAGGAAACTAAAAGGGGGGGGGGACGGGGACAAAGGCAGAACAAAGCAAGGAACGTTATTATTTGTCATCACCATTTTCGTTTAGCAAAACTATATGCCATCCATGAGTGGAATAATCATGTCTTAGAATATAATCCATGCATAGGGTCAGAAAACTATGATGTAGATGTAATTGGTTATTTAATGTATGCTCTACTCAGCATACATTCCGAAATTCACACAGGGAATTTAAAAAATGGAACAACGGTAAAATCTACTAATACCCAACTTCAAATTAACTTTTCTGATATTAGATTGTCAACCAATCACAAGCTATGTTTTTGCTAATTCATACATTCTATCAAGCCAAATGTTGTCTGAAGTAAGGTTAAGAATTCAATCCTATGCAACTTTAATCAGCAGTATTACTTCCAACAAGGCTAACTTCTTATGATGTATTTTAAGAATATTATTTTTATCTTTTTAAAAACATCTTGTGTTTAGCAAGACAGCCTGATTAATTAATAAGGTTATCCTCATTTTAGTAGAAGCATTATTTTTAATCACTGTACATTATGAATGCATATTAACATTAGCAACATTTATATTGTAAAATACCCATCCGTTCTCTTTAAAAAAGGGTAACCATGCTGAATTTACTGAAGCTCAATGAATTTCACTACCAAATGTAACATTTTGTTTAAATATTCAACGTAACATTTTTTAATTATTCAGAGTTATCATATGAAAACATCTGAGGAAGATTTATCAGCATTTCCTTTTGTCCGTCCTGATGATCCTGTCCTACCTGATCTCGTGACTGTGGAAGAGAAGCTTGTAGGTTTAGGATTTGATTGAATAAAGGACTCTGCAGTACTGATTTTAATAAACTTAATTTCTCCTCATTTGCTGAATCACCACGTTCTCGTAATTTTGCTTGCAGGCGTTCTACTGCCTGGAGGGCTCGGTGAATATCTGGGGGGGGAAAACATTCACTGTGACATGCTATCTTCACCACGTTTATTACATTATGTGGTAGAAATATAAAAATCATGACCCAAACTCCCAAGATGCTCAGAGATGTTGAAAAATGTTTCAGACATAAATTCCATAAATTGTGATCATTGCACAAAGCCCAGACAACACATTAAATTACTGCTTACATGACTGTTTTAAATTATAATGAAAACCAAACAAAATTTGAAAGGAAGGCAGCCTTAATTCTTAAAACACAGGGTCTTATGCTTGTTCTATTTGTAACCTAACTCAATTCGATTCTTTTGCATGCCAGCATCCATCTAGGAGGATTTGGGTTGATATTTTCCATCAGGAGAACATTAGAGCTAATACTGGGCAAGAGGGAAGAGATCTGCTCCCTCTTGAATATGCATATAGCAGCAACATCTGGAGAATAATGAAAGCAGTAGTGGAGCATCACAAAACAAGTCCTGCTTTTTTTTTTTGTACACACACAACGATTTTGTATTTCAATGCAAAAGGGATGTAGTTTATATTGCAATGCTGCTTTTATCCTTTTAATTTATGCAATTAATTAAATTACTGCAAGTGCAACCCACACCCAAGCTGCTGTGGGTGTCCATACATGCATGGATCAGTGCCCAAACCCATATAGAATTGTTCACATGGTTAAATAAATAATTTCTGATATGCTATCATGACACATAAGTGAGGACTTAAGAGGGAAACAAATGATGAATCATTGATGATAATGGCATCACACTGATACCATGATTTACATTCAGGACACAAATACAGTACATCATTTGGTGTCACAGTGATTTGCTGTGTGCATACGCTCTGCTTCTCTTCCTTTGGACCCCCCCCTCAATGATTTATTTATTGAGGAATACTCCATTTATCTTTTCTTATGTTAGAAAGATCAATAGTTAAATTAACATGATTCTTCAACAAGAGAATGAAACTGAGTCTATTTAGTATAAATTCTAAGTAGGTTAAATATATTTACTATTTCTAAATGAACTTTATTACTATATCTTACCAATTGTTTCCAACATGGCTTTTGCTTAATTCCCACTTCACCAGATGTTAATTAATATAAGGTCTTCCTAAAAAAGAATTGGGAGAAAGGAGATGAATAATTTTAAATAAATATTTAAAAAATGATCTCAATTTTATTGGTCACCCTTAAAAAAGTATCCAAGACTGAAAGGAATCCATTGCAATTACAATTTGAATTCTGGTAGAAATACATTGTAATAAGTAAAAACTTCATCACAATACAGTGAGCCACATAAAACTTTATTCCCAACGTATGTACTTTTTTCGGTCATAGCAATGTCATTGCTATTTTAGCACAGAAAGCTTTAACAATGGCTCCTGTTTAATCAAGTTATATGAAATAGTATCTGGTATTAATGTAAATGCAGTTTCTGAATTCCTCTATAAGAAAAAGAGGTGCAGAGAAAGAAAGATGTTAAGAAAACAGAAGTGGAAAGCTGTGTAGTTACTTTTCCTGAATCTCAATCCCTGTGCAAGATTTTTAAAAAATATTAGTGGTTGTATTTTTCATAAAAATATTAGTGATCCAAAGAAAACATAAATCTCATTAATAACTGAAACTATGATACACCTATGAGAAGCAAACCAAATGTTAAAATGTTATCATCAAGATAAAACATGTTTTCGTACCAAGAGGCTCTTAGCCTAGAACAGCTGTCAGACTTCAGCTGTCTAATCCCCTGGATTTTAAAGGTCTGTTATCTACCACATACTATTTTAACTATTTTACTACACATTCATCATTTCATCAAAAAGGTAACATGCACCACTAATCTCGTCTACCAGCTATAAGACTTCTCTGCAGATATAATCTCCAATGAAAAGTTTCAGGCATTCATCAACAGTCCCATTTCATAAATCCTTTTTAGATAAATACCTCAGAAACTATAAGCTCATAGAGTCAGATTAACCAACATGCAATGCCAAAGATAGCCAGTTCCATAATAAGCTTTACCTCAGAGCTGTTAGTGACTTTCAAGGCTTGCTAAAGCTAACACTGATATCCAGGCTAAGATGTTCATTGGATATCACAAAAGAGCAGCTTCTCCTCATGAAGGGAAGCTTCTTGCATGCAGCAGAGTGCTAATTTTACGACAGCTAGAAAATGCTGGGAAAACAAATTTCTAATCTGTTCCTACTAAAAAAAGACGGTTCTGGCAATCACTGAGATAATGTATCTGTGTATGCATGTATTTTATATAGCTGCCTGTCTCACATATGTGACTCTAGGCGGCTTATAATGAAATGCAGAACATGAAAACGTAGAGCAGCCAAGCATCATTCAACCCATTAACTACACAGCCAGGAGTCAGGGACAAAACCAACTTTTCAAGGCCTGATGGAAGGTCAGCAAGGATGGGACCAATTTAATCTCAAGAGGGACGATATTTCAAAGGGCAGGTGCCAAGGCAGGAAAGGCTCTGTTTCTTAGCCCTGACAGTTGGCATTTTTTTAGCCAATGGTACCCAAAGCATGCCCCTCCTGCCAGGTTGGATAAGATGGGGTAAGACAATCAGGGAGTAACTCAGTCCCAAGCCATTAAGCATTTTAAAGGTAACAACCAGCACCTTAAATTATACCCAGAACCACACTGGAAGCCAATGTAGCTTGCAGAGTAATAATGTTACATGCCCCAAATAAACAGCAATAGTTTGTGATAAATACCAGAAAACAGAATATTTAACATTTGTTTTGTATCCTCTTCATTGGTTATTGCTTACTAAGCCTGTGATGGCGAACCTATGATACACGTGCCAGAGGTGGTACACAGAGCCCTCTCTATGGGCACACACGCCATTGCCAGCTGCTCTTCTGGTTTCCAGTGTGAGTATGCGCACTAGCCAGCTGATCTTCGCATGTGCCAGAGCCCCGGAAACCCAAAAACAGGTGGCCGGCATGCACATGTGCACTGGCCAGATGGTCTTTTGAGTTTCTGGGGCTGAAGTGCGCACACACATTCCGGTTTGGACACTCTGTGCCAAAAAGTTTCGCTATCACTGATCTAAGCAAACTGCAAGTCCTTAGCTGAGGTCTTATTATGACTTCAGCCATGACTACCATGGGAACTGTCACATTAAAACTGGTGTTTCTCTACTTAGCTACTGAGGCCATCATCCATGATTTAGAGCCAAGATATGTAAGGCCAGCACACAATACCACACCCGCCTTGTTCCGCGAAGCTGCAGGGAAGATTCCCTCCCCCACAGACCATCCCGAAGAGGTTTGTTCCTGAGGCTGTGCCCTGACCCAGATCCCTGCCGCCTGGAACTGCCCGAAAATGGCCAAAGGGTGAGAGCCGGCGGGTGGGTGGGGCTACATTCGGCGTATAAGACGCACCCAGATTTTCACCCCCTTTTTGGGGGTAAAAAGGTGCATCTTATACACCAAAAAATACAATATTTGTGCTCTTTTTTATCCAACTTGCTGCCTCAGAAAATACATCTGGCTCCATCAATGTATCTCTTTCACCATCAGATAATTACATTTGCACTGTATTGTTTTCATAAAAAGTTTTGAGACTTCAGCTTCTGGCTGATTCAATTCTGGGTCTATTAAATTTGCGTTTTCATGGCTTATGTGAACATAAGTAGGTATGAGCACAATTATATGTTATTATTTGATTTAAAACATGTTCATTTTCCTTTAGCTAAAAATACTGTTTGTAATTCAATGAAAATATATGAATAAAAATTTGAAGTTTTTAAAAAATCATTATTTGGTTTGCATTTGCAATCTACAGAAAACATATATGCATCCAAGTGATAACACAAAATTGCTTTTTTAATTATTTGTTTAATGAATTAATACAATTGTTCTACTCACAACTTGCAACTCTGGGCGAAAAAAACTATAAATTAAAAAAAACTATTAAGTCAAACATTAAATGCAATACAGAATCAATATAACAAAACATGATTAATACACAGCCAAGACAAATACCACTTCTTAAAACAAAGCAGGTAACACACAAAACCATATGAAGAAAATCTCTCTCCATGGAACCAGTCCCTGGTGCCCAAAAGATTGGGTGCCCCTGTCCTAGACCCAAGGCTACATTGCTTTAAAAATGGACTCTGAGCATGTCCACAAGCATAAGTTGTGACTTGGATCTAGCAAGAGGACCATATCCCTACCCTTGAATAAGGCTTTCAAGACGCACTATCTGAGGGAGCTCTTCAATGAATTTGCAAGCTTCTCCAGGATCTTTGAATCTTTGTTCTGGAAGAGAAAAAGCATTGGATAGAGAGGAGGGGAGTGGAATTTCATTGAGTCTATATCATCATCCGATATTGGAGACTGATAGTCATAAGGATGGAGCATCTGATTTGAAAAGCAGAAACAAACAGCTGCTGGATAGCCTCCTTTCAGTGCATATAATAACATTTAGATGCTTTAAGTTATGCACTGGTTGAATGATCTATATTTCTATAGATTAAGTGCCAGTATCATTGGGAAGCCCAGTCGATTTCAGATGTCTCTCCCTATTTGATCAACAGAATAGAATGAGCAAGTCCCCTAGTTAAGTATATTCCCCTGGATCTAAGTGGGCTACTGCAATCATCATTATCTTTGGGAACTCACTGGGAACTGAACACAAGTCAAATGGAAGAACCATGAATAGGTGGTGAACTGCTAGTTTTCTACAGTATGCTCCTGGTGTTTGAATTCTTGTGTAACCTGTGAGGCTGGATCTTTTTTTTGGGGGGGGGGGGGGGGGCGGCCCGCCCCCCCCCCAGACACTTTATAATGGATTTCAGAGCTTCCATCCAAACTATTTGAAGTAACTCACTTCAGATCCAGGATGTTATACCATTCTCTGCTCTTCTTAGGAACAATGAAGAATATGGAATATCAGCCCAAGAATGTCTCATCGTTGGGATTTATCCAATCACTTGTACAGTCAAAAGATGATTTAAGCCTTCAGGATGTTTTGTTGCCTTATGAATGAATAAAGAATGAGGCGGAGCAATATTGATACAGGCTGGTGGATTTTATGATATGGCCCTATGAGACTGTGTTTAGGAAACATGCATCATTATGACAGTTCACAGATGGATGAGTTCCATTAGCCTCTTGCATACACAGAAGTTGTAACGATTGTTGTTGTTGACTGCATATTTGCTCTGGATGTTAGTGGAAGGCATTCTTCCCCAAACGGAAGCTGAGGCTGATGTGATTTGTTTTGGAAACTTTGTCTCTTCCAGAGTGAGATGAGTGTTTTGAGTCAGGATTCAGCTACAACTGAGGAAATGGAAGATGTAGCTTGATTATCTACAGACCTTGCTATGTAATATTTTAGATTAGGGACATGCCTTTTGTTTTCTCCTATTCTCAATTAGATCTTACAGACTTTCTTACAAAATTGTGAGAAGTCTTTTTTTGAACTAATAAATTAGAGCATTAGCTATTTTATGTTTTGTCTTATCTATCCTTATCTCTCTGGTCCTGAAGGGAGGTGTCTGAATCAGGTGTCATATGGGGTGGCAATTGGATTTTTTTCCATTCGATTGTTTGCCTCTTTTCCCTTTCTGATGGCAGCCTGAGCCTCAATCTCCATGGTGAGAGTCTGGAGGAAAAAGGGGGGAGTGTTTCCTTCTTCCTACATTTTGTTAAAGTTGTAGAACTCCAGAATGCTGTTTTCCAGGTGTTGTTGTCGTTTTGTTCTTATCACTACAGTGGCCAGGAATTTCTGAGGAGTGGGAGGTTAAGGGGCTTTTTAAGAAGAAGAATTTGGTGGAGCCAACTGAAGAGATGGAAGAGTGCTCATCCTTCAGCCAAGTACAGTGGATTGGATCAGGGACACTAAGTGCCAACTTCTATCTTCTCTGTTGCCCAGGCTATGGCAGTGATCCCTAGCACACCTAGCACACTTGTGGCTAGCAATTTAACAATCCTTGACATCAAGGGAGTCCTTGATGAAGCTATAGGCATCTATACACCCCAGTGAAAACTGGATTGGAACTGGGAAAAGAAACAATGTCAATAACTTTTCTAGCCCTGCTTTTGGTGCGAGTCTGAAGCAGATACACACTGTTGAAAGTTCTGGATCTGATTTGGGACACAAGCATTAAACTCAGTGCAATTTTAGGACAATGATTTGACTGTTAAAAAGAAAATAGCAACAAAAGGAATTTAGCAAAATGCAATGTATCATACTAATGAGAAATGTAGTGGTGAGCATGTAGTGTCCTTTCAAAGTTGGATTAATTTTAAGTCAATCTTTGTGTTAGAAAAAGGCACCATCACTATAAATATTATACTGGCTCTCTTAATGTCATTCTATCCACTTTCCAAATACAACCATTCTCCATCTGAAAACACAGTTATGATAGATGTTCACTAGCCTTCTATAGAAAGCCATTTTAAGTGGCCTTTGTAAAGGTCCATATTTTTATCACTCACATTTTTAATTTTTATACTTTCTTCTACCGTGCTAAAAACCATCAAGGCAACATACAAATCTCTCCTGCCTATCCTCCTTTAAAAGGGTGCAACTAGTCTGCAAAATACAAGAATTACTGTTTATACCCAATGGATAACAAAGAACACAATCTGGATACAATAGCTTTTGCAACTGCAGGAAAGCCTATAGAAAGCCACCATGTAATCAAAGTGTCCCTATTTATATCAATATTTATTTTATTTTATTTTATTTATTTTAATTTTAATTTATATGCCGCCCTTCTCCGGAGACTCAGGGCAGCTTACAATCCATAAAGCAATAGCCTTCATACTTTTGTATATTTTATACAAAGTCAGCTTATTGCCCCCACAAACCGGGTCCTCATTTTACCTACCTTTGAAAGGATGGAAGGCTGAGTCAACCTTGACTAATATTGACAAATTATCTGCCTGAAAATACCTGTTTATAATTTAATTTACTTCTGAGTTAAACTTCTTTGTTTTTTGCCTGGACCTTTTATACCCAATCTGTGATCTTACTAGAAGAGCAAACAAGATGGCGAAAGCCTGTGTAGTAACATAAAATATGCCACTACAGTGAACCAGCATAAACAGCAAGATCCCAATGAGCTAAATTCTGTAGTTTAATTTATTGGGTTATCCATCATCATGCCTGTAATTTCACTGCGTAGTTTTGCCATTTGCAAAAAAGAACAAATATATACTAACGTCCATTAATATGCTGACATTTATTTTAGTGAGTGCATTGAATTTGATTATTAATTTTTTTAATGGGTTCTACCTTGTAAAGAAAATACAAGAGAGCTTTATAGCCAAGTCTGAAAGTCTGTTTGTTTTATGTAAATGTTAATGAAGTATGTCTCTTAAAAGACATGCTGCTTTAATGCAATATGTTTAATATGTTATTTTATTATGCCATTATTAAAATGCATTTATACATGAAAAAATGCATATACTTAATTTGAAGCATAAATCTATTTTATATAAATATTTAAAGGCTCTATATTATTTATTTTAAAAGTTCCCAAATTATCTGATATACTCGATTTTTTCTAAATCCATGTCTTAAAAACAGATAAACAAGTGGCACCCTATTTCTAAGAAAGGTTTTCATGTTCTAATGATCTCCATAGCACAGCATTAAAATATGCTTATTCTATAATTTCACTGATTATACATTGCATAGCATCAAAATTCAACTACTGCATACAAACAAGTTTTACCTCTTCTTTTTGTACTTACTATAGACAGAAATATATACTGACATACTAAAATATAGCTTTGCCTAGATTATTCTCTGTTGAATTTAACAAATATTTCTAAATCAACGCATCCAAGTTAATGGATTGTGGAACTATCCAAGAAATAGTTAAATGGTGGAGAATATTTTTAGCCCAGAAATTGAAATTAAAAGGTTAGGGGGCTTGCCAAGAAAATAAAGAGTGCATGATCAAAATTATTTAACAATTCATAATGTCTTATAATTCAGTGTAGTACTACTATAAAGACTTCAGTTTCCCCACCTTTTCAATTAATAATTCAAACAATTACTAATGAAGTATGTTTTCCAGTAATGAGATCCCAGAATGTTTGCTATTTTGGATTAATATGGAGTGCAGATGCAGCAGACCTGCCTAATGTTTATCACTCTACAATTGTGTTCATAAACGCCCACTCTTCTTATTCTACCGTGATTACATATGAAGTAATTATCAGATTATCTACTCTCAGTTATTGCAGAAAAACCCAACTCCACCTACAGCTTACTCGTTGGGAGGAAAAAAGAGTGAAATGCATCTTATCACTGTTTCTAGTGATGATAAACATAGGAGGATCAACAGACTCAAGCTCCTGTACTAAATAAAGTCTTTACTGTACTGCTTTTCCTCCATTTTTAATGCACTGAAGTTCAAAGATGCAGTTCTGGATTTATTCCTTTTCCCAGCTATTTTACAGAAAAGAAACTATGAAAAGCTCCCCGCCTAAAGGAGGATGCTGTTTTTAATCTGCATAACTGACTCCAACCCACTGAAGTGCGCATGCAACCCAGGACAGATCTCCCTCCCTTTCCTCAGCCATACAACTTCTTTTTCATTTTGTGACGTGGTTAAAGCAAGAGGCCGGCTGATCCACCATCTACACAACAACACATACACATTCATACTAAAGCACTACCCAAGACTCTATGCCATACCAGGGTTTCGGAAGGAAAAAGTTGCAGGACAGGAGTGGGTGTGGGGGGGTCGGGGGGGTCATGTATAAACGGCCAAGCTAGAGGGAAGAAGTTGGGGAGGGGAGGGGAG